>LPNX011196034.1:427003-452905 GCA_001517045.1 Pseudotsuga menziesii
CTTCCCACGCAGGGGAGCGGACATTTCGTTTTACAAAGGGGCAATTGCCCTGCAGAAATGGAAAAATCCTCAGATTTTTCCAAGGTATAATTTGTACAATTATGTACATCCTGATGTACATGGAGTTGCCACCTAGTCGAAATAGGTGGGCAACACACCTTAAGTACCCTGAAGCCCCATCCGATCTTCTTCTGGTGTCTAGGTTCGATCTCTCCTGTCGGGAGCAGATCCGAGTCTCCCCTATTGTTGTCTTGGACTAGGATAACCTAAAGTGAAGGCTACCTTGATTGGCGTGACAACCATCCATTTAGGAGTCTAGGCAGTCGTGGTTCCACCCCTTAGTTGCTTGCCCCTCTACCATCCATTCTGGATCCACCTCAAGCAGGCAACTACAAGGCGGGTGATAACAACCTGTAGCCTTATTCACTCTTAGTCAATACACATTACTAATCAAGGCTAGGCATCTTGAGCCTCATACAAATGTGACATAGTCAATACACATGACCAATCAAAGCTACGCCAAGGCCATCCTCCTCTAGCCATTGGTCAATACACATGCCCCTCTAGGGGAATGTCTGCAAAATGTTTGCCCGATGTTGGAACCATGGAGAAAAACATTAACAAAGCCGGAGGGCCTCCTGCAAGTATAAGGTCGGACATCTCTGATCCGGATACCTGAAGAAACTAGCCAAAGACTAGGACTGTAGGAGAGGAAGGTCCCTCAAAGAACAATGGAATTGCCTGTGAATCTCATAATAAATGGGATATTGAAAGATGAAATGATCCTCGGTCTCGACCTCTTGAAGATGGCAAGCCTAGCAGAGCTTGTCTGATCTGTCTAATTGGTAATCTGTCTCGACCCTAAGATGAACACACAATTGCATGGACAGATCCATTGACTTCCTTGAATTCAAACGACAGGGATCAATTACCAGAGTTATTTCTTTGTGAGTGACAGAGATTTGAGCTCCCATTATCATCGCAAGATGTGGAAGTGTACAAGGTAGATCGACCATTGTAGGCAATGATAATAAACTTGATACTTGCTCAATTAATTTTGAAGAGAGCAGTTAATTATATCATGTACTTAGAAGTTTGAACTAATACAACAGGAAAATGCAGTCATAATGTTTAGCAGAAGGAATAAAAAACCCGAAAGTTACCAAGAAGAATAGAGTTAACAGCTTGGATGGCATACAGTATAGATCTTGTATTCAATTCTACAAAACAAAGGATATTCTTACCCGCAATATTTTTCACAGCAAGTCCCATTACGGAGGCAAGGGCATTGCTTTCCACATGTCAGTTGACAACCACATGGTGTATATTGTCTACACGGCTGTCCCTTTCCATCTGCAATTCTTTTCCTGATTGATGGATGACCAGCAGACTTCCATGTGTACTTCAGCCTGCGCACTCTACCTTTTCTACGCCAAAATCTTGCTCTTGTTCGAACTTCTGTCTCCTGCTGAAACTTTCATTTTGATATTTTTTTGTAGAAAATGAAATAGGCTTTGGCATACAAGTTCTTGGTAAAATAAAGAAAAGGGAAAATTAAGATCTACTAACCAGAGTATCACCACAATCAGTTTTCCTGCTACCATCAGAGTGAAGTGCCGATACATCGCCAACTCCATACTGTATTGTAGATATATTGTGAGACATGTATTCAGCTATCTCTGAGCATGTTCTAAGGCCACTTAGTAAATTCCGCGCTATCAAGCAACTGTAGGGGAAAAATAATAAGTATTATTCCCCAGATATTGAATAAAATATTGTGAAAAGCAACTAAAGTCTAAAACCTTATAGCATCAACAAAAGGTGGTAATTAAAATTTCAAACATGACAGAATAAATAAAGCAAGCTAAATACTCTACAAAGGTTATAAAAGAGGATTTAGGAACAACAGAATAAATAAAGCAAGCTAAAGAAATAATGAATCATCATTATATAGATACAACATATTGACAGTCATCAGGAATCAGGATTCAGGATTAGTGAATTCAAATGAAACTGTAATTGTAGCTCTATTAATAGAAAATGATAGGACAAGAATAACTTTATAATACTTGTACCACAATACAGAACTGTGGATAACTACATCTACAATTCAACTTGACTTCAACTTTTATTCCGTATTCTTATCTACTGAAAGTCAAAACTGTGAGGCCTTTATCTTGTAACTACTAATTTGTAATATGTATCACTGCTCTGTGTGAAGGCTCCCTCTGAAAGCAGAGATTGGCAAACATAAATCCTTTCACAGTTCTCTTTTTGGTTGCTTCATGCAATATAGAATTGCATTATTGGACCAATAAAGTCACCATGTCCTTCTGAGAATTCAAATTTTCAACAATATCATGAAAGATGTCAATATTTCTGCAACAACTTACACAATCAAGGGAAGGGAAGTTGGAGTATGACGCTCTAATAGTGTTTATAATCTGATGTCAACGTCATGTTCATATAAGTGACTAATAAATTATAAATTAGGCATTACAAAATAAGGTAGTTATGTTGTACCAGTAGCACAATTACCTAGCAAGTAGCAAACGACATAAAAAGTGGTCAACCCCATTGTATCAAATGACTTCATTGTAATATAAGCATATATTTTACATGACTCCATTTCTAATCATGTCTGCACCTTTCTTGTGCGCTTAAAACTTTAACACAGTATCAGAACAATACCATTACCTACAAGCCTATCACTTGTGGAGCCCATGACCAATGAGAAAGATTTTGCATCTATGGACAATAGAAGGGAACTTGAATTAATGTTGTGTAAAACAAGAACACTGAAAGCAGTATACAAGCAAGCATAAAAGATGTGATTTCTGCTAATCTACTTTACAAGCATAAGAGATGCAAGAGTTTGCATATAGTGAACAAGTGTTTGCAGACTTTGACGGTCTATAAAATACAGGATGGAAATCAGAGTTTGTAAGCATTTTGAGTAATGAACTGCAGTGAAACCCTACCAGAGATACATATACACAAGTCCTGATGTGCTTGAGATACATCCGTTTCAGCATATGCACAAGTTAAAGACAAATAGAAAAGTTTATGTAGCAGCAAAAGACTTCCCTGAGCAGATACAGCAGCAGTAAAATGTCATTTTCAAACAGAAAGCACAAGCCCTAACTGTATATTTGAAACAGAATTTTTTTTAGTATAGACATCACAGATATGCCAAGAGGAAGAAATATAAACAGTGAAGCATTGACCCAGTTTCTATACAAAGGCATCTACAAGCATCCCATTCTTTCAGTAATCAGCCCAACAACAATCTTAAAGAAAACAACAATCTATCATATTATTAACTAAAGTATTTAGGTTGTACAGGTAGCAAAACTACCTAGCAAATAACATAAAAAAGGGATCAACCTCATTGTATCAAATGAATTCCTTGTAATAAAAGCATTACATAAGTTCATTTCTACTCATGTCTACATCTTTCCTGTGTTCTTAAAAGTTTAACACCGGGGAAAGAAAGGAGTTCCAAGAATGTACAATTCCTTTCTTCTTGGGAAACAAGCATCGTTAGAATAAATTAGATGGGCTATCTAATACTCTATAGAGAAATAACCTCATGATCAATTACTTCTTGACCTTTCTGCATTGATTGTAGGATATCATGGAGTGTGAGAACTTGATTCCATAAATCTCATAAATTTGTAGGCCAAACTAGCCAATGTTATTGAAAAAGGAAATGGTAATGGAAAAGAATATGTGAAAAAAGATTTATGAGTGTGAAACCTTAGTTTTCAATTGCTACAAAACCAAAATGTTGGTTTCAGTTTGTTGACGACAATTTGTCATTTGGTCACATGGTTGTGCCTCCCTTGATTGCTTTCACAACAGTGTTATCGGAACTGGTCTGGTTAAAGCAAAACCGACCGGTCCGACCGGTTTAGAAGGTTTTCCTGTCCGGTCACCCTCCAGAACTGCTTGGGCCGGAATTTGAGCTCAAACAGGCAGTCCGTACAGTGTCGTACGACAGAAGTCCATGGACTTACGGAACTCAAAATTTTTTAAAAGAAAAATAAAAAACCCCCTAATCTAAAGGATCTAAACTACCCTAATCCCATTGTGATGTTATTTAATGACCGCCCCGCCCCCCCCCAACCTCTATTATCTTCACACTATTCATTCCATCTCTTTGGAGTTTTTGAGAGCCGAGTTTCTTGGGCAGTTTTGGAGTGGTATTGAGCTGAGTTCGTTGGGTGTTTTTGGTGAAGTTCTTGGGAAAAATCAAAGACTTGTTTGCAGGGCACTTTTTGGAAAATTATTGCGCCGTTATTTTGGAGCAGAGTTGCAGTTGTTTTTTGGAGCTTCTTCAAGCATTTTTTTCAGATTTTGTGTTTGTTATCAAGCTATTCTTTGGGTTGCTACAGAGTTGTTCTTTGGTTTCTATTTCTTCTCAGATGTTGCGAGGAGTGTAAAGGTATGTCAACACTCTTCTTTCTTCTCCTCTTCTCTTATAATTTTTTTTTCTTATTAATTAAAAATCCTAGGGTTTCATTTTTATATTTGTGTTTGACATGGCTCCAAAAACATGGAATCATTCAATTGGATGACAATGGGAAAAAAATATGCAATTACTGTGGGAAGAAAATTTATGGTGGGGGGGTGGGTATCCATAGAATAAAACAACACTTAGTACATGCACAGGGCATTGTTGAACCTTGTCCAAAAGTCTCTGATGATTTGAGAGCAAAGATGCTAAGTAGTATTGAAGCCTTCCAAGAAGAAAAAACCAAGACAAGAAGCTTCAAAAATACATAGGGAGAAGTTCCATGCCAGTTGAGTTTGATAGTGACTATGAGGGTGATGATCATGATACCCCTCAAAATGAAATGCCTAGTTTTGAAGAATCTTCCAGTTTTCCTGTTAGAGGGAGAGTGGGACCTAGTTCATCCAATTTGAAGAGACCACGTAGGGGCACCGGTAGAGGGCTTTGACTCTTACTTTGTTCCCTTCACTACCCCTGGTGCTTAACCCACCATTGATGCTAAATGGAAGAAGATGGAGGAGGTTGCTTGGGAGTGCATTGTTAGATGGTGGTATGGTGCAGACATACCTTTTAATGCAATTATTTCTTCCTATTATCCACCTATGATAGATGTTATAGCTTCATGGTCTAGGCTTCAAAGGCCCTAGTTTTCATGATATCAGGGGGCCTCTTTTAAGAAATGAAGTTCAAAGACTAGATGAATACCTCAAGGAGTTCAAGCAATCTTGGAGTAAAACAGGGTGCACAATAATGTTTGATGGATGGAGTGGTGGAAAATCCCACACCATTCTCAATTTCTTGATTGCTTGCCCAAAAGGAACCATGTTTCTTAGATCTATGGACGTCTCTGATCAGGTGAAGGATGCACAACTATTATTTAGTCTTTTGGATGAAGTAATTGAGGAGGTGGGGACACAAAATGTTGTATAGATCATCACTGACAATGCCTCTAACTCTGTTGCAGCGAGAAGGATGTTAGAGGAAAAACACCCCACCATTTGCTGGACTCCATGTTCAGCAAATTGTTTGGACCTCATGCTTGAGTATGTTGGCAAACTTGAGTGGGTGAGGAAGTGTGTGGAGTATGCAAAATCAATAACGAGGTACATCTACAACCACTCATTGGTTTTGAGCCTAATGAGGAAGAACATCGGGGGTAAACAACTAGTTACATCATCCATTATGTTGACCACCAAAGCCAACTAGGTGGACAACGATGTACCATGCACATGTTGGATGTGCTTTGAAGATAAGAATGCAGTACTTAATGATTATATCAAGCGAGGCACTCATCGGTTTTCAGCCTAACGAGGAAGAACATTGGGGGTAAACAACTAGTTACATCATCCATTATGTTGACCACCAAAACCATACGTATCTAGAATCTGTAGATGGATTGAGAAATGATGAAGAATGTCCATCTCATGTCAAAATGAACTTCCCCGAGCTAGATCTTGGTGTAGCTATGTCCAACTCAATCACCCTTGTGCCCCCTTCAACCTGCCAGACCAGAGAAACATCAACCGATCAGACAAATGAATGAGATCTGCAGAATACAAAAAGAAAAGAGAATAAAAATTCATAAAGACAAAAATACTCCCTGAACCAAACACCCCAGAGTCGGGACGAAGGTGAGCTTCCCCATGTTGCCTCCTTTCACACACCTGGGGGGGACATGGCAGAAATCTTCAAGCCACTTGGTTTGTCCTTGGGGGAAAGTCTCGATTCAAGGCTGTCACCTTGTTCTTGACTCCTCCGTTTAGGCTCAACTCCTAAGGAAGCCAAGGGGGATAGACCCTATTAAGTTACTAAGACTAATTACTTTAGTATGATGGTGTTAAATTGAATAAGTTGCTTAGGAGTTTGAAATTAACAATTGATAACCACAGATGACAAGATGAAAAATAAGCACAATGCTGACACACAATATATATATCGAAAGAAGTAATCAAATAACAAGTGCCTTAAAATGGAGTCACAATAATTAAATGTACTTGCATGTGCTTAGAGTGAATGTTTTGCAATTGTCTCTTGGTACGTTTTAAGTTAATATGAAAAATGAGTGGATTAAATTAGGCGAAGGGGGACTCCAGATATACCCGAGGGGTACTTGGAGAATGTCCAAAAATAAAACCTTCACGGCTACCCGTAAGGAATGTGTGGACTGAATGGAGTCTCTGAGACTGTGTTCATAATACACCCACTAGGGTGTAACAGAGATCGACGCCTCGAGGTCACTGTCCAGTAGTTCCCACTTCCTTTGGGTATTTTTCCACCGCTTACGGTTTGTTTGAGACGTTGGATTTTCGCCTGATGGTGGTTAATTGGGGAAAATGAAACCTAATTAATCTAGTCACTCACGTTGCTTTTGATGCAGCTTGACTGATCGAACGAACTGCAGCCAAAACGCAGAGCATACACACCGGAGTCTTTGTAATTTTTAGTAAATTTTAAAGGATGTGCTTTTGTTAGAAAGAAAAAACCCTCGAGAAACCTCTTTCGGTCCAAGTGGACCTCAATCGGGGAATCAAGGAGGGGGTTGGTTTTAAATGACTGCTTGCAGAAATTAACAGTGCATAGTGAAGCAGAAAAATAAAACAAACTACAGGTTCTCTAATTAGTCCTACCACGCATCTCTTTCCCCTTTCGGGTCAATCGGGAAGTCATGGGGTAAGTATTAAAGTTACTTTGACCTAATAATATGGAAGATATGATAAAAGTAATCAAAATATACTATTTTGCATAAATGAAACTAATCTAGAGTAAAAAAATAAGAAAATGCAAAAAAGGAAAAAAAATGACGTGAATCCCCCCAGGGGGGATGGGGAATGGGCTTGAAAGAGCCTATTCGGAATTATTTTTTATTACCAAAGGTTACAATATCAGCAAACTAATATGATGCCTCTTGATTCTTATACAGAATGAAACCAAGAGCTTATAAAGTGCAAAAATTAAAGATTTCAATCAAAAAGGGAGACCCCTAAGGGGATTCGGATGGCCCAAAAGTCACTTTCGAACAGCGGCTCCTCCTCTTTTCTATTATACCTGCTAAAAATGAGCAAGCTTGTTAGACTGAAATATGCCCAAAAGCACTTTGAAAGTACCTTTGGGTTAGCTTACTTTTTACCAAAATAAAGCTAAGTTAAAACTAGTTAAAAAAGGTGAAAATGAACCAAGGAAAGCAAGCTTTCTTTGGGATCTTGGCTTGCCTTTTAGGCAGTCAATATGATGTGCACTGATTGCTGGATTTATCCTTTATAACAAAAAACAGAAATCTAATGCATGCAAACTACAAATTCTCTTTAAAATGCCATGCAAAAAGGACGATTTCCCTAAAGCTAGATCTAGAATACTTATGAAACCTTTTTAAGAATGTTATCACATATATAGTAGCCAGGCTACCATATTCTATTTTTCAGACACAGTACATTTTTCAGCCAAATCTCTTACATATGAGATGCTGAGATGAGCATTTCTGATGGATCATTTTTGTATTAGTGGACTATTGTACTCTCCCATGCCAGGACCGAGTCTCAGGACACTCAGATTTGAGGTGCGATATAGCCATTTATGTTATTTCAGAGCAGTAGTGGATGCCCAGTGATATATTAGTACTTTCTCATTGGATATATGGTGTTTTAGATGGATTATATTGCATGGATATGACTCAGTATTTTATATGGTGTTGTGGTTATTATTGCTCTTATATTGATTCTTGTGACATATATTGACTTGTGGTATCATGATTTGGCGGTCATATTTATATGGACTTGGTTGTATATTATATTATGTGTTGCCTACCTATTTCGACTAGGTGGCAACTTCATGTACATTGAAGATGTACATTTTGTACAAATTGTACCTTGGAAAAATCTGAGGATTTTTCACTTCTGCAGGGCAATTGCCCCTTTGTAAAACGAAATGTCCGCTCCCCTGCGTGGGAAAATTAATGTAATTTTATGTGCTAGTATGGGTCATATGATATGGATGCCACACCATGGAACTAGTTGTTAGGGAAGTCCCCTCATCGAGTGTTTTTTCCCTTTCCAAAAAATCTTGTTGTGTAAACGACTTTAATTGGTTTGGTTTTTCACTCAAAATCCTCCAAAGTGGTGACGGACGTTCTAACAGTCAAGTCCATGGGGTGGCTAAGGGTTCAAAATGTTATTCATGACCATGCTAGACATTTTTATAGAGTTTTGTGGAGTTTCGTTATGTTGTTGTATTTTTATTAATTTTTTCCAGTTAATTAACTTCACCCCTTGGTGGTTAATTAACTAGGTGTTGATGTAATAATTTAATTGCTCAAGCACTGGCACTTTGTAATAGGGGCTATGAATGTAAGATAAATTGCTATGAAACCCCCTAAGCCACTGTTTCGAGTCCCATGTCATTCTGATAAGGGGTTGAGGAGATAGACCATTTTTGGCTAAGCAAGGTCTATTTTTCCTAGGGAATTAATTAATTTCCCTAAGTTAAAAATTCACATTATTTGATTTTGAAGTAAAAAATCAAATAATGCCATGGTAATTTTGTTTGGGGGTTGTTAAGCCTAGGAAAATTTATTTAAAATTTTTTCCACCCCCCCATGGCCAAGATATTAATTTTTGAAATTATTTTTAAATTTTCCTAAGTTAAAAATTGGGAAATTTTAAAATTCAATTTTAAAAATTAAATGAAGGTGAAATTTTGAGTTTTAGCCTAAGTCTAAAGGTTAAATGAATGTTTTGGAGCAAGTCGCTAGAGTCAAAGCCAAATCTAGAGGAGCAAAGGTGGTTTAAACCCTCAACTAAGTGGGCACCCAAATTAAAAAGGTGAATAGAGGGGAACGTCTAGCCATCTTATGGCTCGTTTTTAGTGGAAAACCCCTCTCTAAAGGAGGGCGCTACCAAATAAGTGGGGCGTCCAATGTTAAAGGAGGCGCTACATACATTTAGAGGGAGCGCTACCTTAAAGATGGGCGTCACTTAATTTAGAGGGGCGCCACACATGGAATAGAGGGGCGCTAATTTAGTGGGGCGTCAACATAAAAGTGAAGGCGCTAGCTAATAAGGAGGCCGCCACATTTGGAGGAGGGCGCCATCTATGGAGAAGGCGCCTATGTTGGGCCCACTTTTAAACCACCAAACTCATCTCAAGGGAGCACTTGGTCAAAACCCTAGATCTAAGGGTGGAAAATGGTGAAGACATGGATCAAGCACTCAAGCCATGGATTAAAAAGCAATCTAAGGGTGTAGATTGGTTGAGAGTGGTAAAAAGTCAAATACCTAGATCTAGTGGTGGAGATCTAATCTAAATCTAGATCTAATCTTGGCCTTTGATCTTCAAGAGGTTGGGGTTGCTCCTCAACTATATAATGGGGGTCTCACTCCCTCATTTATCAACTTCATTCATGCTATTGTTATGCTGCTGAAATCTTTCCCCACTCTCTTTTCTTATTCTCTCAAGCATTTGGCCCAAGCCTCTTGCCTTTTTTTGTATTGAATCTTGCCCTAGTTGGGCTGTAATAGAAGAATTCTTTGGAGGGACATTGTGCTACATTCTACATTCGTCATGATCCATTTTTTGTGAGGTAACTTGTATCTTTTTTTAGTTTTGCATATTTGTATTAGTCTAGTTAGCTCTCCACAAAGTATTTTGTGGAGAGATTACAGAGTAAAAGTATTTTTACCCTCTTTTGTGAATGGTTTAGCAATTTTTCTTCAAAGTATTTTGCAGGGATTGTTAGACATTCATCACTAGGCTTACATATTTTTGCAGATCTAGATTTGTTTGCAGGTTTTCCGAGTAAGGATATCTCTCCAAGGGTTTCGTCTTTTCAAATTTAAATTCGGCCATTTTCTTTTTTCCTTCCTGAAACTGGGTTTTATTCACTGTATAGTGAATATAACCCTTGTTTTAGGGCCCTCATCCATTATATATTAGTATAGGCTTATAAATCTGCTGTTTATATGTTGTTTTCACCCTAAAAACATTCATTTTCAGCCACTAAAATTTCTGTTTTTTCCATTTTTTAAAGTTCAGATTTTTCTATAAAATTTCTGGGTTGTACACTAAATTGTTCTAACTTTCTGTTTCAGTTTTCTACAGTGATTTCCAGCAAGTAAGTTGCTGATTTTTTGCAGGTTTTATGCACAGAAAGAGAGGGTGATGCTGCCCTAAATTGCCCAGAAAAAACCAGCAAAAATTTGGTCCAAAAGAGGCCCTAAACTACACTTCTCTTCTCTCTTCTATTACATTGTAAACCCCAAATGAGAAGTTCTCTTTGGGGTATTTCTCTGCTGTAAATTTGTATAAGTAGTTGCTTAGAGTTAGTTTTATTTGCAAGTTATTTTTCTGTTTACCCACCTATCTTTGTGACAGACCACCATCTCTATTACAAAGATTGTTGTGAAGTTAGTTTACTGTTTTAGCTAGTTGTGCATTCCTTACTAGTTTTATTTTCAGTTTACCTACTATCTCTGTGACAGAACACCATCTCTGTCACAGAGATTGTTGTGCGGTTAGGCTTTGCTTTAGCTAGTTACAGTTTCTTTCAAGTTTCAGTAATTTTTAATTTTATGTTTAAAGGAGTAACCATACAACCCACCTATCCGGTGTATCCTCTGTCCACTTGTCATCTCCCTTTAGGGACTTCAAGTTGGACATGAAAAGCAGGAGAAGTGGGGGCTTAGCTTAGTTAAAACAACTTTCTTTTTTCTGCTACAATCAACACATTTTATTTTCCAAGTCCAAGATCAAGTACCAGCACCTCCCATAAGGGATACTGCTTGGTTGATCTTGTTGATAGTTTAAAATAAACTTTGTATGCTAATCACCAAATATTAAAATTTACCCTCTAAAATTAACCAACAAAAACTTCAATATTTCCTGTTCCTCTACTCGGTTATCACCCTTCGGGGTACTCGCAAGATACGACAGGGGATAGAGGAGTCTTAGTTTAATAGGCATCCACCTTGTTATTTTTTAAGTTGATTAAAAACAGTGCCCTCAGAGGCGACTTGGGGTAGTAGACCGTGGGGGGTCTCTAGGCGTTTTACGTCCCCCTTGTTGAGCACCAGGGCATTGGGGTTTGACCTGTGAGCTATGGGTGGGCTTTGCTCCCACTTTGTTGAGCGCAACAGCATTCCCTCTTTGACTTGAGAAATACTGGATTGGGGTAGTCACACCACCGGTTCGAAAACTAAACTCCAAGAAGAAAAACATTAATAAAATCTACCTAAAATAAACCAAGAGACATTGCAAAACCAGTTCTGTAACATTTTTTCATTTTAGCACACTTACACTCCAGCATTGCACTCCAACACTTTACTTTCAGTCTCATTTACTTTTCAGTTTTATTTACTTTCAGTTCTGCAATTGTTTATGTGGTGAATGCTTAACTTTTGTTTAAACTGCTTCAAGTAATTCAACTTAAAGTCTTTCCATTTTTCATTCACTGTTGATTTTATTTAAGGCATTTTCCTTCTGCTATCTTTTGTCTATAACTTGTAAGTCTTGTTCATTTGTTTATACTGATAAATTTAGATCATCTGTATATTGCTTAAATATCTTGGTTCATTATTGTTTATAATTGTACCATTTATTTGTTTATTCATCTCATTGTTAGACAACTTAATCTGTGGATAATTAACTTAGATTTGCATCCATTGAAAGTTGCATTCTCTGACTCCATTCTTTAGGCACTGGTTATAAATAAAAGGATTGACTGTCATTTAAATACTGCATCTTGCATTGGTTTGACTGTCATCTCTCAAAACCTTAGCCTCACAATCTTAATAAAAGATCCCTTTAATTAATTTGTAATTAATTAATAAATCTGGAACTTAGTCTTTCCGTAGGGACTACCCCCCTTGGCTCTGTTGGGATCTTGCCTAAACGGAGGAGTTGTGGACTGTTGTGACAGTGGTCCCCAGCTCTCGCTTGCCCCCCAAGGACACACATAGCAGGTTGTGACTTTCCTGTGTCTTAAAGTGTGAATTAGGCGGCAACACTATGTATTGATGTCCTTACTCTGGCTTTGAAGTTCTTGATCTATACTCATTGGTTTTACCCTCCTTAGGGAGAATAGAGGTGGTCATTCCCACCATTGTTTTGGCTTGCTAGTGTTGGCTCCATCATTCATTGTCTTCACCCATCCATTACCTTCTAGTTTAGTTTTCAACCCGACTGACTTCTTGACTTATGGCATGGAGGACCTTTTTCCCCGCTAGAACTTTTGTTGGACAAGCCTCCCTGTTTATATTGTGTCTCGGCTCTGAGTTGGTGACAGAACTTGCCTTTGGTAAGTTGGATTGTATGCCTAAATCATTCTGGTCCGTTGTCCCGATGTTTGGCACTGTGCAGAACTCCCCCTAGTCACTTGAGATGTCATTGGCTAAAACTGAAAGCTCATGTACTACTTGTATTGAAAGTATTAAATATGTGCCCATGGAAAATGAAAATTATAAAACTGTGTTTCTTAACATATGTATAAAGGGCAAGAGCAATAAAGTGCTAAAATACTCCTTGAAGAGTATAAGAAAAGGTCCCAAAAAGCAATGGTTAAAATATGCTATATCAAAAAATTGCTGACCTTATTAAAATAAATATGTCCCGAATGAAAACTTCAATTAGCTGTGCTTTTAACCACTGGTGAAGTCCCGAAAGGGTCATATAGGCCAAAAAGGCCATGGAATAAAATGTGATCCTAATGAACTTGGATCAAGATTGATGTAGACATGATGCCTAAGTTGAATAAACACTCTCTAAACAACTCACCCATTTGTGAGGCACTGCCATTCCTTGTGTTGTTGTTTGTCCAGCATTGGTTATAGTGAGTTTTCCCTTTCCTTGTCCAAAGTGTCATGATGTTGAGTAGGAAGTCATCATTTGCCTTAGCCTTGTCATTTCCACCCTTCACCCTTCACTAGCAAAATGACTACAGCTATGAAGTGAGTATAGTCTTGAAAGTCTAAGTTTGAGTAATAATAAATAAAGCCTTATATATGTATTGGTTGATGTACCGCTAGTGAAATGAATGCTACTTGTTGATTTTGTTACTTGAATGAGTTGTAGAGCATGGTTTAACATTTTAACACTTGCAGCAGATGGATGCATTCTAAGTTATTATTGGTGTCTGATTATTCACAGATGGTTATATTGTTTATTGGATATGATTGATGATCAAATAGAGACCTATGAGGAGTATGAGTATACACCTTAGATGGTTTGGGACTCTCTAAGTCCAATGAGACAATTTATTTTTCCAGTTTCGGGCACTTACAGATGTGATCAGGCTTATTCTGCTTTTCTGATGCAGTTTTTCTTCACAGATTAATTTGTTTGAGCAAGGAGATGTTTCAGTTGGATCTCCTAGGGCGTTGTATGGGCATAGGGGGGTGCAGCCACTTGTTTGTACCATCGTACCCCCATCCCAGAGAGCTTGGAGGGATCAATTTGACAATGCAGGCACCCTAAGAGGTTGTTTTAGCAGTATCACGTTTCCTGAGGCAGATTAAAAAATGATCAAATGGCTATTGAAGAAATCGATTTGGGCTACTAAGGCAAAGAAATGGCATGGGGTGAGTCACAATGATGAGAGTAATGTCTTCCACACCTCCAGCGGTTTCAGCATTTTATGCGGCCCGCACCCATTTTTGGGCAAATTTTATATATTTTCTAGAGCTTTTTGGGAGACCCACGATTTCCTCAAGGAGGCACAAAAGTCAAAATTTTAAATTGTTATATTATTTATTGTGCCATGGGGACACCGAAAGAGAGTTAGTCAAACACTCCTTGGACCCACCATGTGCTTTCATTTATTTCTTGTTGAGTGGGTTACCTTTATTTGGGTGGTTTAAGTCCACTTTGGTAAATTATAATTATATTGATCCATGTATTGTATGTTGAGCTCATCTCAACCATTGATTAGAACATTGTATCATTTAATCTTAGCCACTTGTTTTGAAAGTGGTTAGGATTTGGTTATGATTGAGGTTCTCTCATTTTTATTTAAAGGAGAGAGCTTCTCATTTGTAAGGGGTCTTTGGCTCTTGGATCTGAATAATAGAAAGACTTTTTCTGTGGAAATTTTCTGGATTTGCTTTGCATCTAATGTGCTCAAATGGTGATTTGCTTGTCTTTAGTGTACTAGCATCGTGGAAAATCTCATTAGATCTATTTTTTTTCGTGGCTATCATTGTTTTGTCTACAGGAGGGCGTTTTGCCTAGAGCGTTTTTGTAGGGGGGCCTCAACTCGCTTGGTTCTCTTCGTCTTGGATCAGGGGGTTTTCATTAGTTTCATCGCGATCTATGATTACTTCATTTTACTGTCTTATAGCATTCAGTTTCTTTATTTTGTATGTGCAAATCTAATATGGTTGACGTTTGCTCATGCAGGGTAGGGGGCGCTTTGATGGCTTGGAGCTTGCATATGCCATAGAAATCACGGGGATCTTCCAGGATTGATCGAAAAAGCTAGGATTGTCACTGTTACAGAATTCTACAAGCTTATCTAGGTAAGATCCACAGGTAGTTTCTTCTTTTCTGATCTTATTCCATTGTACCTTGCTGAAATTTAACTATTTTTCTGAAAACTCTTAAACCATAAAAACCTAAAAAATCAAATAATCAGGAAACCGTCCGATCTTTTGTCAAACCATTTCTGGGTTTCATAGATCGGGCCTCCCCCTAACTAAATCAACTAGAACGCTGGTCAAATTCCTCATAGATTGACCTAGATCTGATTTTTTAGCAGAAAACTGCATAACCCCCCACTGAAAAAATTGACCTACTAGGGTTTTGAGTTTTTTTTTATTTCTGACTTCACAGACGGATAGATCGGGTCTTGGGCAGTCCAAATCAACCCCAACCTGTCAAGAGGCTCAACAATTTGAACGAGATCTGACAAATAGACTAAAACTGCCCTAACGCCCTCACTAAAAATTGGGCTTTTCCGGAAGTAGGTTTTTTCTGAAATCTGACATGATAGGTTGATAGATTGGGTCCCAAGCGTCCCAGAACACCCTCAACGCTGTGCTAATTCATCCTGGTTTTCCCTAGATCTAAAAAATCAGTTTTCAGCCTCCTAGCCCCATCATCAGATTTTGAATTTTCTAGATCTGGTTTTCCTGTTATTTTCCTGATTTGGGCTTGTAGATCAAGTCTCCCTGATCTCTTCTCATCCTCAACGCTGAGCCATCAGCCTTCTGATACCCCCTAAAGCTTCAGATTTGTCTTCCTAGGCCCTAGCGCTAGCTATCTACTGAGCTGGGTTTCCTGTACCTTGGCTTTTTCTGGACCAATTGCTTCTGGTTTCATAGATCAAGGTGTTCCCCAAGTGGGTTTCCTGAAACGTTGTCTTACTGCTGACTCCATTGCCCAATGCATACAAAGCACTGATTTCCAAGCTAGCGCTGCCCTTAGGCTCTTAGCCTTTGCCATCTACCAACATTCACTGATAGCTCAAACACCTTTTACTGAGTCTGATTTCTAGGTATTGGATAGTCCCAACTCTATCCGTGCTCGCCTTGTCATAGTTACGTGTCCCAATACAGTTGCTAGTACCTAAACCCTAGAGCCAGGGTTCCCATTCACCTTACACCTTAACTACCCTGAAGCCCCATCTGATCTTCTTTTGGTGTCTAGGTTTGATCTCTCCTGTCGGGAGCAGATCCAGGTCTCCCCCATTGTTGTCCTGGACTAGGATAACATAAAGTGAAGGATGCCTTAATTGGCATGACAACCATCAATTTGGGAGTCTAGGCAGTCATGGTTCGACCCCTTAGTTGCTTGCCCCTCTACCATCCATTTTGGATCCACCTCAAGCAGGCAACTACAAGGCGGGTGATAACAAAGAACAAGAACTAGATTATGAGCTTTGAGAAGATAGATCTATGTTAAAATTTAATTGAAGATAATAGATCTAAACAATATCAAAACTATGAACAAAGTGTTGGCAGTCAGCAACAACCCCTTCACTTTTTCATTGAAATGAAAAATGAATCAGCTCTCTTTTATGATTTAACCTTTAAAGATTATAAAAGAGTGCCTTCAGAATCCTCGATTCTGAAGGTACTCTCAATTGTAGAAGAGTCAAATGAACATATTAGAAGTTTATGAAAACATTTTCATAAACTTGATAATTAACAGCTGTCAGTCTCATAAATTTTATATATGATCAATTGTATCGTTAATTAATTTATTTGATTATATATGTTGATTTAAGGGATTTTAAAGGATAGTATGCTAATTGGTGTTTAAAGAAAACATATTTTTGAATTTGTTTGGGGTTTGGTTTTGATAAGATATTAGAAGTTCTTGAAATCCTTAGAAGTAAAAATGATTTATTAATTAAAATTTTTAGACCTAAGGTTCACATTTCATATGTAACTTGATCTTTAATATAATATCATTACTTTGTAAAAATTGTATATATATAACTAGTGAGTGTAAAAAAATGAATATTATTTTGAAATTTTCATGTGTCATAGTTTTATAAGCTTTATATCCTATCGAATCTAGTTTTAGGACATAGATGGTTAGGATTTCGTAAAGTTTTAAAACTATATTTCGAAATGAAACTTCATGTATATACATGGTTTGAGTGTCAATTCAGATCATTAGTTAGTTGCGTTTCAAGAACATTAGGGTTTATTATTATAACACTACATCATCATGTTAATAAACACGACTACCTTCCACGTGTAATCTGGAGTAAATCATCAATTGATAGTTTTTAATGAAGAGACATGACTCATATGGCTAGTAGACAACATCTGTTACCAGGATCGCTGCATTGGTATGTAGATTTGGTTAATACCTATCAAATTAATTGACAGCTGTGAGTGTAGTACTAAAATCGAATCAGTAGAGTTTGATTTCATATGTGACTGATAACCATTCTCATTCATGATGATGTACGAGCTCATCATGCCAGACTGCGTGTAGTTAATGTCTTGATTTATAATTCATGAATCGAATGATTTCTGATATGAAGGATTGGTTAAGAGTTACAGTTAGTCGCGGCTAGTCTTTCATTTATCATAGCAAAAGCACTGGCTGTTGTGTTAATCATCTCCAAATTTGGTTAAAATGGCCAAAGTTGGAGCTCTCATCTCTGTCAGGTATGAAGCATGTGAGGATTTGACATTTCGTGTAATGTCTTATACCTGGGTGCCTATCCCTTCCATCTTCACGTCTCCATTCATTTCAATTCGTAACCAGAGTAGTAGTGAGGGAGCTATGGCTTCGCTTAGTCGATTTGAAATTTCAGGACCGGAGCTTGTTGAAGCCGATGAGAAAGCTGCTCTGTTATTTGAAACGATTGGATGGGGGCAGTTCTTCAGGTGTTTTAGTGGCCATAACATGGAGGTCACTAAACAGTTTGCTTTGAGTTTTAAAGAAAATGTAGCCCAGATTGGAGATTTCAAGTTTATCATCGATGAAAATAAAATTGCAGAGGCTACGAAACTCCCTCAAACTGGAGAGCGATGGTTTAAAGGTGGGAAAGTGAATAAGAAGAAATGTCAGTCCTTGTTGTTACCCTTGCCGGCCAGTGCAAAATTGAAGGTTGGGGTTTCGGTTAAGTTTCTAAAGCCAGAATGGCGAGCATTCTATGAGATCTTGGTCAGGTACGTATCATGTGATGGACGATTCTCTCATCTGCATTATTATCACCTACGACTACTGTTAGCATTAAAAGGATTTAAACTTAATCTTCCATTTTACCTATTGCAAAGTCTGAAGAAAATGGCGCATTCGGTTCAAACTACCATATGTAATCTTGATAGAAGTTTGTTCCATCATGGTCTAGTCAAAATTTTAATACAGCATCAACTGTCCCTGAATTGTAAATCTTGGGATGAGTTTTTGATTGAATGTCAATTAGGGCCAACTCAATATTGGCCATACCCTCCCCCCAAAACCCGTAGGAAACGTAAGGCTACAGTAAAATCCGAAGTTGATGACGTTCATAATTCTGAATCAAAGGATAAAGAGCTTCAGGAAGCACATCCACCTATAAATACTTGTATTGGTGATGATGGGGTTGTGAATGTAGCTCCCTGTTACGCCGAGACAACCTTGAACCAATCCCCAACTGACAAGCGCTTTAGTACACCTACAAAGGCAGAGGGCAAATTAACCAAAAATGAAGATGTTGAGGCTGTTAATTATGAAAACCCCTCTAAACTATATACTCCTCGAAAACATGGTGATGAGTCCATGCGTAAACTAGAGCAGTTAGTGCAGGTATGTTGTGACAAAGGGGGTTTTGAATCAAACGGTCTTGTGTTTGTTCGTACAAGAAGAATTACTAGAAGTATGAATAATACACCTACAGCCTCTGTTCCTACGGCCACTCAACAGAGTACTCAGCCAGTGATTGTCCATCTTGAGGATGATGTTCCATCATTGGGTCCCGAAACCACGCATATGGATGAACCTACTCTTATAGAGAATAATCGTGAAAAATTGGCTAAAGACATTACAGAGTCAGGTAAGTTTGAAGCTGCTCCATCATGTATGGACGCATATGGTTCGGGCCCCGATCCACCTTTTATGAGCTTTCCATCACCTGGTCAAGATATAGATAATCTTGATTCTTCTCAAGCAGATGATTCGTGTCATGACAAGGAGGAAGAAACTCTCCAACAGGTCCTTGACAGGGTATACGAGACTAAAATTGTAGAATTGAAAAATGAACTAAAAGAGTGTCAAGTTAACGCAGCTTTGAAAGAGGTGGAAAATAAGACATTAAGGGAAGAGTTATTAAACTGGATTAACAGATGGAAGGAAGTGAACATCAAGAAAAACCAATACAAGAAGGCAAAAAAATCAATGACAGATACAAACCAACACTTGCTTGAACAAGTGGAACAACAGAAGCTAGTAATCATCAGGCTCAAAGCCAAACTCTCTGAAGCCAGAAGGGTGATCAAATTACAAAATAGAACCTGATGATTGTTTCTATTTTCAGTTATATGGTTTATCTCTCTGTCAACATGTAATAAAAGCTTTTTAAATGCATGCCTGCAAAATCGCAGATTTTGCAAGCACACACATAATGTATTGTTCTTTTGTTATTTCTGTTAAAATTTATTTTAAACAAGATTCTCATGTTTGTTTAAACAGGTGGACATGGTATCACTATCCTCAGCAAATACAGGATATTTGGATTTCAGTTGGAAGACATTGATGTTTCTTAAAGACTGGAATTTTGACATAGCCACGAATATGCCAGCTCCTTTAAATCAGCAGATGTTTTAGGCTAGTCGTTTTTTATTATTGTTATCCTATAATGACAAGTGTCTGTTGGAGAGATTCGATGCACTTTAATAGTGATAAGACTCCTATAGTATTGCATACAGCATTTATGAAAAAACTGAATCGAAAGACTAGTAGGATTATATAAATTAGTAATTTTTATGCATTAGGGAGGATGGAGTGACAGAAGAGAGACATCATTGAAATATTATTTTGATACTAGTTTGGTTCCTGACTGAGGTTTCATCTTCAGAGGTGGAATGTGACTGGAAATTTTCAGACTGATATCGTGGATCGGTATTATTTTGGATACTTCTTTTTTATATTTCAGTATATAATCTTCTACTTATAATATTGATGCAGTATACTGGGTTATGCTTGTATTAATTATGTGAAATTACACTTTGTCAACACAATATTGTTATTTGAATTAGTATGTTATTATAGTTGAATTGATCAGTGTTTTATTGAAAATTCAAGATGTAATGATATATATATTTATATCTGTTTGATCTCATTTGTATTTTTGCGATGATTTCATTTTGAACATTATCTTTTATTCGAATATCTAATGTTGTTTATTAGTTGTTAATTAATTAAACATTTCAGAAAAATTCGAAGTAATTGCTTATTTTAATTTCTCTGTCAAGGTATTTTATAACAGAATGATTTAGTGTGGATGGTTTAAATATTTTCATTTAAATCTTACTCCTATATCTTTCTGTTCATCATTATATTAATTGATAATTAATATAATATTCAAAATTGCTCTCAGCTGAGATAGGATAGTTAGGATAGTTCAGTTAGTATTATCTTAGTATAGTTTCTATTTAACAGTTGTTAAATAGAATTTGTGTAATTTTAGAATAATTTTAATAGCCTTTTATATTTAAAATATTAAATATAAAATCTTCAAAAAATCGAAGACTTTCCTTAAGAAAGCAATTATAGGATAACTTAGGTAGTAGAGAACTAATTTCAGGGTTTATTTAGATAGAAATAACATTATGATAGATTTTTACTGAATTTTAGTTTCTCCTTAAGAGAAAAATTCAGTTGGTAGCAGGACCATAACCTGCGAGATTTTGCTATCCCAAACACACCGGGAGCTGCTTTAAGCTGCTTGTGTGGGCTTAATCTCCTTGTTGGCCTAGGTCAGAAAATTGGGCCAACACAAAGTAACCAGGTAAAATTTTGATATTTAAGAGGAGAAAGAGAAGAAGACAAGCTTGTAGCCTTGAAGATCAACCGTGCAACTTTCTGATGGAATGTCGAGGGACTATGCCTTTGAGAAAGTGAGGAAGCAACCTAGATCAGCACCCTCTCCAAGCTAGGAACCTGCAACTAATCCAAAGGCTTGCCAAGATGCTTGTGAGATCCGGTTAATACATAAACAGAGATATTAGAATAGCATGCATATAAACTTATAAAACATGTTAAATCTAGATCTCTAGACATGCATAAAAGAAAAAGAGATAGCCAATTAACATATTCCTTTCCTATCAAGATCATAATAAACTTATTATCAATCTTTTAGCACAGGATCCACAATATCAAAATAAGCAAGTTATGAACATAGATACAGGTTACCTCAGTGAAACATGGTAATGCTCATCCACACATAATAACATGACAGCATCTTGCCTCCAAAGCTTTCAAATGAAAAAATAGCAACAGCTCTTCAATCCAACTCTAACTAGCTTGGAAGAGGAAAAATATGCTTTATTTATAACAAAAACTGGAAACCTATCCCAGAGGGGGCGCAATTCCCAAGGAGAGAGAGACTGCAGCTGCATGAGGAGTCAAGCCACGCTTGATCTGAGTCTATCTGAGTCTGACTGAGAGTAACTGGCAATTGGAGAGCTGATCCGACTGACACATCAACCAAATCTCATCTAAATGGGCCCACACGTGTGGAGGAGAGAGAGAGGGCGCAATTCCCAAGATTGCATGCTGTGGTGCACTCCATGTTCAGCGCAGATCAACTCCTTCTGTCAAGGAATGGTCAGCTCCAGTCAATCCAAAGCCAATGAGACTGATTTCAGTCAAATCGGAGCAAAATCCACTGATTTAAGAATTTGGATTTTCTCCATTATTTAATTAATTTATCAATTAAATAATCAATATTTGATTTTTAGGGTTTTCTGACCTGAGTGATGGGAAAATCACTTAAAACTTAAAAAAAGTGGGTTTATGGGTTTGCATGGTGCTCTGAGCTAGAAAACAAGCACCCCCATGACTGAAACTGATTTCTGAGCCCACTTTTATTACAAAACCAATTTTTCCATTTAGACTATAAAAAAAATAGCCTAAGTTTTGGAAAAATTAAAACTTGAAAAAACTTTAAAAATTAAAAAAAAATAAAACCTAGGGGGACTTAGACATGTTCATACGAATCGACCATAATGCCTAGCATGTTTATACATTGACACATAGACTCTAATAACCTCAATAGGCCTAAATGCCAAGCCGACCACCCCAACTTTGGAGGTATTGAGTGAAAAACTCAAAAATTATCAGTCGTTTATTCAACAACCAATAATAACCAAGGGAAAAAACACTCTGGTTGATCGGCTTGACAAATAAAGTCCAAGAGACCAAATCTTTTACAGACACTATCATGCTAAAACATTTTATTACAACTCCCCCACGAGGTATGAACATGTGATATAGTACAACAAGCACTTCCCAAAAGCAATTCTGAAGGTCTTCTGAAGTCCAAACAAATCATCTTTGTCCGGTTCACCAAGCTCACTTAATAAAAAACCACTAAGTACAACTAAGGCGGTAACACCCCACAAAGTCGCCCTCTCTCTCCGCTAATGCACCTCCTCATATAGATGAAATGGGTAAAGAAAAAAAAGTGCAAGATCTATCCCGAATGAAACTCAGTATGGAAGAACAGCGGTGCCAAACATCAAATCAGAACATCTGCAAGATACACAGATCAATAATCCCAAGCAAAAATATCTTTATTGATATTCCAGTGCCAAAACTCCTCTATTACAATGGGGGGTCACCTCTCTTAAATAGTTTGAGAGAGACACAAATCATAACTAGCTTTATCATCCAACGGTTGAGATTAAAACATCATCAACGGTGGAGATCAATACATAACTTATTCACATGGATCAAGTGACTGAGTCAACCAAAGGGAGCGCACTTTGCTCAAGGACGCCCATCCTAAGTCAAACTCAAAATATAACATAAGTGTGAGACATCAATACACTGAGGGGGGTCACTTAGGGGCTTAATTCACCCTAGGCCCCTCTACAACTCCAAATCATAAGATATAATCATGAAATTCACCCTAGGCCCCTTTGCAACTTCAAATCATAAGATATAATCATGAAATACATCAATAGCCAATTAGAAGTGGCGCCCCATGGGGGGTTTTTCCTCATTCGTCGAGCCCTAACTAAATAATCTGGACATCTGCTGACTAAAAGATGATGAAGGACTGTCCAAGATGCTGAGAAACATCATATGTCAAAGTTCCACACCATTTCCTTGACCCAGGAGGCCAAATCGATTTTTTCACTGAATTTCTAGTTCATTTTCTGCTGGTACAATCCCTGAAAACTGATAAATCCATCATAACTCACTCCAGTCTGAGAACTGGGACAAACTGACTGCTCATACCCCCTAGAACGTTGCTCTGCTCTAGGAGAACCAAACATACTGCCGTCTGAATAAAAAATAGGTCTTCTGGCCAATAATTAAGTGTTAATAATCACTTTTCTGGAGAACTAGGGCCAAACTCCGAAAACTGAAACTGCAGTATTGGTCCTGGGCATGTTTCAAACAAATATAGACCATGTTATATTTTTGAGTAACTGCCTTGGGAAACGTGATTGACTCGGTCAACTGAGTTGACCAGGTCAAAATACCCAAAACCAAGGTGAGATACTGTACTAGTATGATCCCGCAACATTCCAAGATAAGCCATGCTCCAATGATGTATATCAAAACCCAACTTAAATCAGTTATTCATAATCATAGTGACACCAAACATAATCATAATAATAAAATATACCTTTGCTTCTGAAAGATCTTAGAGTTTTTTGGAAATCTGCTTGCTCATGCCATACTTACAAGGTGTAACCAATTATGCTATAGATGGGTGGTGATGGAAGATCCACGTTAAGGCAAGGGACATGATTTTGACTGACTTTGACTCAGTGATCTATTCGACTGACAACTAATAAACACTACCAAGGTGACACATGTATGACAGATAGCAATAGGGGATGGAGGTGTCTCACAGATGGGTGAAGTACTTGGGTATGCTTCCCTTCAAACTCTAGCAAGTTTTCCTTTGCAACTTTATTGCAAATATAGGTCAACCTTCAAAGGCGGGTGCCCTGGATGCCTTCTGGGCTCCAGTACTGACATAGACCCAGTCTTTCCTGACTAGTCTCACCCTGTGGCCCTATGGGGACCATTGAGTCGAACACCATACAAGGAGTGAGTGCTCATCCTTTAACCATTAACCTTTCAATGAATTTCATAACCTTTATAAGATAGTAGCTAGCCTACAAGAGCAAGTTCCTTGGAAAGCCTTCTAGGCTCCAGTAAATGACTAGGCTACCCACTGCCCGCGAGCAGTCCATAGCCTCGATTGGTTCGCCTTTCCCTGATGCCCCTGTCGAGGGCAAACCAAGCCTTACATTATACAAGGAATGGGTGCTCAATCTCTTGGCCACTAACTACCTTTTTCAACATTTTATATTCTTGCATCCTTTAGATATAGCTTTTATGCGCTCCAATGCTTTAGTGTTTAACAACACTGTTATGGTGGAGCACTTGTTTTGAGAACTTAAGGATGACAACCCTAATAGCCACACTGGCCAAGACACATCATAGCCCGAGACACATAACAACATGGAGTCTGTCACACATAGTAGTCAGAATGGGGAAAGGTCTTCAATCTCACAAGTCTCTATCAGTCATGGTCATGGGGTAGAAGCAAATATGGATGAACTGGATGGACAGATAGAAATGTAATGGAACCAACCTAGCACTAAGGGTTACATTTGTTTGAGCATGGCATGGGCAACAGTCTTCACATTGGACTCCTTGATCAATCATAACAAAGGTTAGAGCAATAAAGAACATATAGCATAGGTCACTATGATCATCCTAACAAGACAAGTACAAGTATCTGAGATACATCACAGAGCAACAACTAAACCAAGGAAATATACCTGATCTCACCATGTATACCTGTCTCCAACTGATAAGCCCCTGGCTGTGTGTGTACCAACTCCTAATCTGTTGCTATGCTGAAATGAACTAGATCATCACCAAAATCACTTCAATGGACTTCTGGGTCTCAGTCCTGGCAAGGAAAACATCAAGAACAAGGCTCTAAAGTGAAATGAAGCTGTAGAGATCCATGCTGATACCCCATGTAAAAGTAGCCCAGAATAGAAAGAGACAGGTCTGCATGCTGCATCATGGAAGCCTGGCTGAAAAATGTATTTGTGATAACAATTTCCAGAGTTTCCAGTCGTTTCCTGAAACGTTTCCAAAGTTTCCAGCTATTTCCTGAAACTTTTCCAGCAGTTTCCTGAATTTCTAAAACGTTTCAGCTGCTACAGGGAAAGTTTTCTACTAGAAATGGTGATTTTTTGACATAAAAATAAACAATTAAATAACCCCAAAGGAAAACTATAAAACCCTAGCCCTAAATTGAACCTCAAAACTTAGATATAAAGCCTCAAAGCTTATAAATCAAGAGCAAACCCTTAATCCTAAATTGGTGAATGGTAATCTGACATTTTATTTCTCATGGATTTTGTTTCATTGTAATTTTCCAAAATTGATAGAGGCCTACCGTCGGTTCAAAAAATTAGTGATGTTTTAACACACGTAATAAACACAAGTGCATGAACATGTACATTCAGATTCAGAATAATGCTGTTAATAAAATTTAAACTATAATAAAGCAAGAAAATAATTCCCATCTCTTTCAACTCAACGCTCTGCAGGTCATTGCGTTAATTTTAACGCTCTGCTGGTCACTGCGTTGAAGTTGAGATGTTTCACTTCGAATATCATGTACATAAATAGATACAGTATTCACAAATCATACCATTGTTGGATCCACTTTATACTCAGATATTTCTGAGTTTGAT
>LPNX011196034.1:453084-558496 GCA_001517045.1 Pseudotsuga menziesii
GAGTGAAATCGCTAAGGATAAACCCATGAATAAAACAGCAGAGGACAGAGATCACAAATCGCTGAGGATAAACCCACGGATAAAACGCAGAGGACAGAGATCACAAATCGCTGAGGATAAACCCACGCATAAAACGCAGAGGACAGAGATCACAAATCGCTGAGGATAAACCCACGGATAAAACGCAGAGGACAGAGATCACAAATCGCTGAGGATAAACCCACGCATAAAACGCAGAGGACAAAGATCACAAATTGCTGAGGATAAACCAAATCGCTGAGGATAAACCCACGCATAAAACGCAGAGGACAGAGATCACAAATCGCTGAGGATAAACCCATGCATAAAACGCAGAGGACAGAGATCACAAATCGCTGAGGATAAACCCACGCATAAAACGTCGAGGACAGAGATCACAAATCGCTGAGGATAAACCCACGCATAAAACGCAGAGGACAGAGATCACAAATCGCTGAGGATAAACCCATGAATAAAACGCAGACATAAAACGAGCCCGTGAAGAATTCACGTGAGATTTAGATACATTAAAACCAACTCTTGGCTAAAGCCATTTTATAAGGTTAGGAGAACCAAAAATTGGTTAGACTTAGGAACTTAGGAATGGGTAAGTGGTCCTAAGTAAACAATAACAAAAATGGATCAATTAAAAAAAATAATATCAAAAATGTATTTAAAAAGTAAAAGGGTCTTAAACATCAAAAGTCTTTATTAATAAAATCATAAAGATTTTATTAATAAGACTACAAAATAATAATTTAAATAAAGTCATAAAGTGAAAGTCTAAAGGTCTAACATAAAATGAATAGTCCAAAACTATAGGTAAGTCAATGGTCCAAAACCTAAGGTAACCATAACAATATATATGGCTCAATAGTCTTTAACAAACCATTAGGTAAACACGCTCCATAGAGTAGGAGTCATCATAGTCAAAAGGTACACATAAGTGAGGGTGCTAGGACCAAGTATAAATAGGACCCATAGTCAACAATAACAAAATCAAGGTGAATCCTAAGGGTGGACAATCATTCAATTAGGACACACAAGACCAAAGACTTTTCTCTCTCAAGGTACATGGTTTTATATATTCTTTTGTCATCACTGTATAAAGGGGAAGATCCAAACGGATGGTACAATCATTTTTGTCCTTCACACTGCTCCTAAAGATTAGGCACTAGGGACATTGTCAAGGGGTGGCCAGTCCCTTGAGAAGCAACCTAGCAATAACCGATTAGGAGAGGGGACATCATTATCTTCCATTCTTAATAAATGGCTTTCAGCCTTACGCTGAGTTTCAGTGTCACACTGAATCAAGTTGAGTTTCAGTGTCACACTGAATCAAGTTGATCAATCCCTGGACCCTGACTGGGTCCTCCATTCTCTCGCAGAATGGTTCTCAGTACTAAGCTGAGTTTCAGTCTTACACTGAAAGTTGATCAACTACCTGTAGGACCTACTTGGACATCGTGTCCCTGGTTCAAGACCAGAATATATCTCTGCCTCTACCTGCATGCTCTACTTGGACATTGTGTCCCTGGTTCCAAACCAGAATACCCTAGAGGCATATAGGGGCCCTAGCCACATGTTAGGGGCTTTGCAATGGCATCAACCTGCTTGGTCCTAGACCAAGAACCCCAGGAGACTACTGGGGGCCCTAGGGTACCTTCTAGGGTCGTACTCTATCCTAGTCAACTGACTAGGGTACAATCCTCTATGAGAATGGGTCTCACAGCTGCACAAACTTTAACAGTATGAACCCTTGACCTATGGCCTTATTTACTCCATTGCTATTACACTCATATCCTTATGTCGTGGAGAGAATTATGATGGTTCGTCGTTTAGCCAGATCTGCATATGATATGCATGTGATATTTTAATCTTATTTCAAGCACTTTTATTAGTATAAACCATAAAACGTAAACAACATATCCAAGGGAACTCATTGGTGTCTAGAGATAGTATTATGGCATAGAGTTCAATATTGCATGTCATCACAGTCACACCTATGTTGCACTAAAACATGAGCTCACTTATTTATACTTGAGTGCTTAATTAGTCCCCTTAAAACATGGTTGATAATGTCAAATTTGAATATCCAAGTCGGTTGCAAATCATAGACAATCCTGTGAATTTAGGCCCTTTATGAGCCAGTTGGTTAGTCACTTTTTAAACCAATCGGTTGGTCAATCAACTCTCACTTTCCTAGCTGATTGTCTCGCCAGTGAATGGACCAACCCAAATACAACAGAGTTGAGTCTCTAGCTTACATAAAAAATTGTGTTTAATCACAAATTTCAACACTTTTCTAGAGGTGCAATCAGCGTAATATTTGTTAGATTGTAACATTTGGATACATCCATCAAGTAATTTTAGGGTTCAAAATCGATGTTTAGAAGTAGTTGACATGTTCTTGTTTAAATGCTTGCCACTGGGTGACTTAACTATGGCACTCGAGATAGAAGAATATTGTTTAAGAATATTTGAGTTTGCTAATTGTAATTGTTATAAATGACATGACTACCTTTAAATCTAAGTGATGAATGGTAATCTAAAGTAGGTATGTCTCGTGGCCTTTTTGATATATATACGTCTGCTATCGTTTCCTTGCCGTATCGTATTCGACATTTTTCAAAATTTGTCGTATACGTTTCCCTCCCCATATCCGTATAGTGACTTTATAAAAAATAAAGTACATCACACTTTATAAAGTACTAGGGACCACTTTAAATGTTATTCACCCTAGGCATCACATAAATGAACAACATTTTCCTTGGTACCTTTTCAACAAATCACTAACTCACGACTTCCATCTTGAGATTCTCATAATCTCAAGACTTCTTTGTCTCCAAGATCTCTCTCTAGCTTCACTTGAGAATAACCCCTTTCTCAAGAGCAAGAACACTCTAGATCTAAAGAATATGTCAAATGCCTCTTCCTTAGATCTCATTTTATAACTTTACAATAAGCAAATACCATGGTCCAATAAGAAGACTTTGTAAAATAAAGTTAATGTTACAGAGTATCTTTCGAACGACCTATACATGCTAGACACATTGCCAATGTGTTACCAACTAAGTTGCACTAAGTTGGATTTCTAAACGAGCCGCCAAAGATGAACAATCACTTGTTCTAAATTCAAAGTTCAGAAGTCCTTGCAAGCCTTCCTGGGCCCCTTTCTTTTATTTTTTAGCATGTTCATACACCATGGGGAATTGTAATAAAATGAGTTAGAATGATGACTTTATGTAAAAGGTTTGGCTTCTTAGGACTTATTTATTAATGCATTATTCTAGGGTGTTTTTCCTTGTTAATTATTTATTGTTTTGAAACGATAAATAATTTTCGAGTTTTTCACCCAAACCTCCAAAGCTGGAATAATCGCATTATTAATTAAGCCTTAGGAGGTTATTAAAACCTATGTGTCGATGTATATTACCATGTTAATCATTATTTTGAGTCATTATGAACATGTCCTAACTCCCCCACAGGTTTTTTTTAATTTCGGAAAAAATTATTTTTTTCCGTTTTTACGGGCTTATTTTTAATAAGTTAAGTGTAAAAATGTAAAAAGTCATAAAAGTGTGGCTAGGAGGTTGTTTTTGCCATGGGGTGCTCATTTTCTAACTCAAAGCACCCACTTAACCCTTAGCCCCACTTTCCTAAGTTTTCGAGTAATTATTCAACCCCAAAATTAATAATTACTCGAAAAACCCAAAACCCAAGAAAAAATGAAATATTAAAAAAATCGACAATTAAAAAAAAAAGATAATTGCCAAAAATGAGTTGGGTGACTTGGCAAATCATTTTAGCAAGTAGTCGGGCAAGGGGGACAAGTCAGATGTTTCCAATTCAAAGAGTTTTCGAGTTTGGAACTTTCCTCTCCAAGTGGGGGTGCAAATCCCAAGAGAGATGGAAGTTTGGGTGATGTGGATGATTTTTAGCAATGTGGATTCCAAAGTTTTGAAAGTTGCTTCTCCTTTTGACTTTATCTAACTCATTCCAACCTTTCTCCAACCCACAACCAACTCACTTGGAGCTAGCACATCCTTGAGGAGATGCATTCCCCGCTCTTTGCTAGATTTCTATTCAAGCAGGCAACCTCTCTTCATTCTTCACGGATGATTTGGGCATTGAACCTCTGCTTCTGTGATATGTAATATTGATTATTGAGTTAATAAAAGGCCTTGGAGGCTGAGGCAAGTGTGGTCTATGGTGTTTGGATGTGTTTTCATTGGTAATATTGAGGTAACCTGTGGATTTTCACAAGCTTGTATGTGTTTGGGATTTGTTGGCTTTGAAGATAATTGTGTTTCTGATAAGATAGGAAGTAATACTCATGTGATTACTAATTATTGTAGAATGCTTATGAGTTTATGATTCTAGTTTGATTTCATATTTTTATTGAGCATTCATTATTGGATAAACACCGGCATTTAATCCCCATTTGCAAGTTTTGTAGATTTCTTTTACAGGTTGCTTAAGTTGGAGTTTTGGATGAGCATGTGAGCTCTGCTTTTACTCCAAGTAACTCTTGAAGAGAGGATTTTATCCCACCAGCAACACTTCGTGGATTTTTTCTTGCCTTTCTTTCTCTATCTTTCAAGCTTGGTGATACCCTTCCGTCACAAAACTTCAGGTCTTTTGGTTACTAAGTTCTTTATTTTGCATATTTAAATCTCACTGAAGTATTGGAATATCTTAGCTTTCTGATTTACACATGCACGTTTTAAGTTTCAGATCTGATTATTAAAATTATATTTTACAAGATTTGATTACAAGCAAGTACTAGTTTAATTCCTAAAAAAATTATCTTTAAAGTACTTAAAATTTTCTATCATATTTAATAAATTTGTTCGTTGTTTTGCACCAGAGATTGCTCTGATAAAGAGGCACTCTAGCGAAATTTTAAAGATCCAAGTCAAACCGAAGACCCATCTTCTCATACTTCTTTCATTGGCCACTTCTTAAAGGCCCTTAATTGTAATAAACTTGTTGTTTCCTATTCTACAAAGAAACACAAGTACTTCTTTCTTCTAATCATTGTAAAAAGAGAAGCAAGTGGGAAGCCAAGTGCCAACACCCCATTTCACTTTTTCACTTTTTCATTTTCACTTTTTCGCACAGTTTCACTTTTTCATTTTTTTAGTTTTTCTTTAATTTTTTCAGTTTATTTTAAGTTCCTAAAGTAAAATTAATCAATCCAGTTGTGTTCACAGTAGCGAGAGTATCGGCATTGAGATTTAAAAAACTTACACTTAGCTTTAAAATACTTAAAATATCCAAGACTTCAAGACCCTGTATGCTCTTGTGACAACTGCAGGCCTTTGGCTGGATTGGTGGGACAATCAAAAAGGGATTGAAGTGACTAGTAATTAGTAAAAAACATCAATTAATACATACAAGTGAAAATCCGGCACTTATGCGATTTTACCAAGTTGTGGGGAAATTCTGCAAGTGAAGCGGGAACCACTAGAAAGTGACTGCAACCTACTGTTAGGCTACATCCTCGTTTGGCGTAGTGTTGAACACACCCTTGCGACTCCATCTAGCCCACATGTCACTGTGAGAATCACTTCTTGGTAAATCCGAACACATTCCTCGTACCTTCGGGTATATCTGGAATACCATCTTTCCATCATAAGAAAGATCATCACCACATTAATAATAAAATTTACCAAGAATTGACCCACTCCCTAACTACTCACTTAATAATCTTAAAACTGACCAACCAAGACAACTGCAATACTTCACAAGACTCCACTAGCAACCCTTTACACAAGCACTGCATTGGCACTGGTCCTTTTTGGGCAATCTTGTTTATTTTATGATTAAGTTAATCATTGTGTTGTGGAACGTTACTCATCCTAGTCATTTAAATCATTTGCAGTTTTGTTTGTTCCAAGGTTTTATTTATCTCATCTCCTAGACTAATTGTTATATTGTTATAGATTAAACACCATAGTTTATTTTACTAGGGACCACCCCCCTTGGCTTCGCTAGGAGAGAGCCTAGACGGAGGAGTCAAGATCAAGTGACAGCACTTGACTCTTGCTTGCCCCCAACGTCGCACCCAGTGGCTTGAAGATTTCTGCCACGTGACCCGAGGTGCGAATTATGCAGCAGAACAATTTAGAAGTACCTATTTGAGCTACAAAAACTAACAGTAGGAAGGGCCAAAATTTACGAAAATGCATGTACAAGTATGAAAATTAAAATGCAATGAAATAACAAACAAAAAAGAGACCCAATGCTACATAGTCTAGATTTAAGAGACCACATGGGGCATCTTGCCCCCTTTAGTTAGACCAATTCGGAGTTGTGGGTTCACATAATGGGACAGGAGTCGCCCTTCCAGTAGGGAAGCCCTCCACCACTAGACAACAGCAGCGGGCCCCTCCTTTGAGACAACAGGACATTCATCAAACCAGTTCCGATTTTAGCTCCTCTAGATAGTCTTCAATCATGAGTTTATTTTCTTCATCCTTGTATATTAGAAAGATAATTATACAGAAGTGGATAATCTGAAAAGCGGGGTTCACTCTTCTTCTTTTGGCAACGGATCCAAGGGGCACTAATCTCCTTGCACCCTCCTGCAAGGCATCTTTCTAGGCAGATTTTGTCACTGGACCGATAGCGGTTCTTGCATCCATTTAGTTTTATTTTCCAGCAGTACTTTATTTCCTAGTTAATACAATTTTGGTTCTTAGGTTATGTTGCCCACCTATTTCGACTAGGTGGCAACTCCATGTACATGAAGATGTACATAATTGTACAGGTTGTACCTTGGAAAAATCTGAGGATTTTTCACTCCTGCAGGGCTATCGCCCCTTTGTAAAACGAAATGTCCTCTCCCCTGCGTGGGAAAATTAATGTAATTTTATGTGCTAGTGTGGGTCATACGATACGGATGCCACACCATGGAACTGGTTGTTAGGGAAGTCCCCTCATCGAGTGTTTTTCCCTTTCCAATTGATCTTGTTGTGTAAACGAGTTTAATCGGTTTGGTTTTCACTCAAAATCCTCCAAAGTGGTGACGGGCGTTCTACCAGTCAAGTCCATGAAGTGGCTAAGGCTTCAAGGAGTGATTCATAACCATTCTAGACATTTGTATAGAGTCTTGCAGAGTTTCGTTGTGTTGTATTTTATTTATTTTTTCTGGTTAATTAATTTCACCCCTTGGTGATTAATTAACTCAGTTTTCGATGTAATAATGTAATTGCTCAAGCACTGGCATTTTGTAATAGGGGCTATGAATGCAAAGTTAATTGCTATGAAACCCCCTAAGCCACTGCTTCGAGTCCCATGTCATTCTGATGAGTGGTTGAGGAGATAGACCATTTTGTCTAAGCAAGGTCTATTTCTCCTAGGGGATTAATTAATTTCCCTAAGTCAAAATTCATATTATTTGATTTTGAAGTAAAAAATCAAATAATACCATGGTAAATGGGTTTGGGGGTTCCTAGGCCTAGGAAAATTTATTCCGAAGTTTTCCACCCCCCCATGGCCTAGATATTAATTTTTGAGTTTATTTTTAATTTTTCCTAAGTCAAAGTTGGAAAATTTTAAAAATTAAATTAAAAAATTAAATCTAAAGTGAATTAATATTTTAGCCTAAGTCTGAGGTTAAAATTATTTGGAACAAAAAGCTAAGTTAGAGGAAATCTAAAGATGAATGAATGGCCAAACCCTTGCTAATAGATAGAGGGGCGCTACTACAAATGGAGGTAGGCGCTACATTATGAGGACGCCATATCATTTTAGGTGGGCGCTACTATATTTGGTGGACGCCCCATATTAAGAGAAACGTCACATTAAGGAAGACGCCCCCAAATTTGGAGGGGCGCATGCTAAGTTTAGTGGGAGTGCTACCTATTTAAGGGGCGCCAAAGGGTTTAAGAGAGGGCGCCATTTTTTAGTGGAGGTGCCACCAAATAAGGATGGACGCCTATTTTAGAGGGGCACTAAAGCTTTTTAGAGGACGCCAGCTAAATGTAGAAGGGCGCTATCTCTTAAAGCCCACGTTTTACATGCATTTTTGGAGACGCCAGATTTGGAGGATGCCGCCATATTTAGAGGGGCGCCTACCTTGGGCCCATGATTTTTTTCAAATACCTAAAAGCTCATCTAAGGGTGAGTTTTAAATAAAAAACCTAGATCTAAAGGTAAATATTGCTTGAGCATGGATTAAACATTATGGCCTTTGATTAAAAATTAATCTAAGGGTGGAAATTAATGGAGAAGAATAGAAAGCCAAAGACCTAGATCTAGTGGGGGAGATTAAACCCTAGATCTAGATCTAATCTCAACCATTTATTTTCAAGAGATTGGGGATTGCCTCAACTATATAATGAGGGTCTCACTCCCTCATTAATCATGATCACTCGTGCTATTGTTATGCTGCCGGAAATTTCTTGCTCTCATATTTTTTTTGCTATACTTTGTATTGGAAGCTTTGCCCTTGTTGGGCCATTAATAAAAATTTCTTTGGAGGGACACTATGCTGCAAATTCTTTTATGATCTACTACTCTTGAGGTAACTTGTGTATTGTTCTAGTTTTGCATTTATTGTACTAGTCTAGTTAGCTCTCCACAAAGTATTTTGTGGAGAGATTAGAGAGTAAAAGTGCTTTTACTTTCTTTTGTGAATGATCTAACATTGTCTTTCAAAGTATTTTGCAGGAAGTGTTAGATATTCTCCACTAGCCTTATGATAGTTTGCAAATCTAGACTTTTTGCAGGGTGACCAATCAAGGAGACCTCTCCAAGGGCTTCATTCCGGCATATTTTAAATTCGGCCATCTACTTCCAGCCTTCCTGAAAAGGGGTTGTATTCACTGTATAGTGAATATAACTTTTGTTTTAGGGCCCCAACCTATTATATATTAGTTAGGGTTTATATTTCTGCTGTTTAAACACTGTTTAGGTGGCTGGAAACTGAGTTTCCAGCCCTTTAAATCTCTTATTTCTGCAATATTTCACATTCAGATTTTTTATGTAAATTTGTAAATTTTGTACTAATCTTTTAACAACAAATTTTTAGTGTTTTCTGTGATTTCCAGCGAAGAATAGTTTGCTGGTTTATGACAGGTTATGCATGAGTGAAGGAGATTTGATGCTCGAATAGGCCCAGGATCTCTTCAAACTTCAACCGTTTCAAAAGGGTTTCAAACCCTCAACCCTCTCTTTCATATTTTCCTGATTTATTGTAAACCCCAACGAGAGTCTCTTGGGGTATTCTGTAAAGTTTTATAAGCTTTTGTAATCCATAAGTAGATAAATTAGGAAGTAGAGTAGGAAGCAGGATAATATTTGTTTCAAGTTCTGTTTATGCAAATTTCATTTTTGTTTAAAAGTAATCATACAACCCATTAAACCTGTGTATCCTCTATCCGCTTGTCATCTCCCTTTAGGGACTTCAGGCCGGATATGAAAAACAGGGGAAGTGGGGGCTTAGGTAATTAAGATAACTTTCTTTTCTTGTACCACAATCAAAAATTTTATTTTACAAGTCCAAGATCAAATACCGGCACCTCCCATAAGGGATACAGCTTGGTTGATCTTGTTGATCGCTTTAAAATAAACCTTGCATGTTAATCACCCAGATAAAACTTAACCTTAAAACTTACCAACAACAACTTCCCACATCCTGCTCCTCTACTCGGTTATCACCCTCAGGGGTACTCCGAGATACGACCAGGGGACAGGGAAGTCTTAGTTTAATAGGCATCCATCTAGCCCTTTTTCTGTCAACTAAAAACAGTGACCTCAGGAAGCTAGAAGGGGTAGTAGACCGTGGGTGGTCTCTAGGCGCTTCGACGTCCTCCTTGTTGAGCACCGGGGCATTGGGGATTGACCTGTGAGCTACCGATGGGCTTTGTTCCCACTTTGTTGAGCGCAACAGCATTCCTTCTTTGACTAGAGAAGTTCTAGATCAGGGTAGTCACACCACCGATTCTGAAACTTAAATCCAAGAAGAAAAACTTTAATAAAATTAACTAATATAAACCAAGAGACATTGCAAAATCGGTTTCACAACACTCTTTTATTTCAAGCACTCTTTCACTCCAACATTGCACTACAATTTTACTTCCAGCACTTTACGTTTTAGTTACATTTATTTTCAGTTTTGCAATCGTTGTGTGGTGAATGCTTATTTGCTTAAAGTCTCTCCATTATTTAATTTACGGTTGGTTCAATCATTTTCACTCAAAGCACTTCTCTGCCATATTGGAAATCTTGTTCACATTGTATACATTGATAAACCATCTGTACATTGCTTAGATAACTTGATTTGTTATCGTTTGTAACTTGTAATATTTTGACTCCATTTAATCTAGGCACTGGTCTTGTAATTTTGTAGTCTTAGTAAAAAATCCCTTTAACTAATAGTTAATAAATCTGGAACTTATTTTCCTATAGGGACTACCCCCCTTGGCTCTGTTGGGATCTAGCCTAAACGGAGGAGTTGTGGACTGTGGTGACAGTGGTCCCCAGCTCTAACTTGCCCCCAAGGACACACAAAGCGGGTTGGAGACTTCCCCGTGTCTTAAAGTGTGTATTAGGCGGCAACAGGTTATATATGTTTTTGAATTTTATAGGAGTGGCCCTAGTGTTCCTACAATATATTCATAATTTTGTACTTAGCAATCCCATCAACCTATTTGTGATCATTTGTTGGACATTAATAAAATTATCTTATCTTGGTGAAATATTATCCTTTGGATTGTTCATTGGTGTGAGGTAGACTTGTGTGGTATTGATTGTGGAATAGTCTTTTAAGGCATTGACTTTTTGATTGGGTAATATGCTTGTGTTTGCATTTGTTACCTCCGCCCGGTTATTGTTTGACGATCCGTTGGTTGGAAGAAGGATCTGGCACAAAGCGAGACCTACAAATTGATCCTATGGATAGGCAAAAAATAATCCACTTGTTTCAAATTCCCCTTGGTTGGCACAACTATCTTGGTTCTACTTCTTAAATCGTTACCCATACCTTCGGTAGTCAACTTGAAGTTTGGAGTATTTCTCAATTGTACAGTTGTTGTAACATCTCCAATTGAAGGACAGAAAAATTTGTATTCTAGACTTATTGTAACATCCTTCCGAATTGCAACTTGGGCAATTATATTGTATTTTCTTGGTACTGGAACAGATTGAAATTGCTTTTGTGATTGTCAAAATGTTCTTTAACCATGCTTATCTATTTAGCTGGAATGAGATTACAATGATCTGAGGCTTATTTAAACTTCTATCTATGTTTTATATTAGTAACGAAAAGCTCATGCAGTTAATGCAATATATCTATGTTTACTTGTTAATTGTTTAGATTAGTGATAATACACACTAGTACATTACTCAAAAACGGAACTAAAACATTTTTTATTTCATTCTGTTGAATTTTAATTGTAAATTCACGAGCTGGCGCTCCTTGTAACAAATTAACGTGACACTTGGCAAAGGTCATTACTGAACTTGGAAGCAAGGAACGGGGAGGGGGAGCCGAGCGAAAAGCGAAATTTTCAAAAGCTCCGGTCTCGGGAGCGTTTTTTATAGTATATATTTTAATATGTTTTGATGTATTTTGATGTATTTATATCTAAAAAACATGTAGGATGTTAAATTAGGTATAGAAAACTTGGATTAAACCATATAACATCACTCATCTAGTAGTTATAAGTTTATAATTTATAACGTTGTCATCAAATGATCAACCATAACAGCTTTTATAGGAGCTTGGCAAAGAAGGGAGGTACCATAACATTGTCATCAAATTATCAACCTAGTATAGGAGCTTTTAGTATAGGAGAGGTAGGGAGTGCCTCGGGAGTGAGCTTCCAAAAGGAGCAAGCTTCAGTAGCAGGAGCGGAGGGGGGCTCCCACGTAGCAGAGTGCTAAAGTACATAAAAAAAATGAATAAAAATACAGAAAAGAACACATTCTATCATATTCTATGTAAAGATCTCAACACACTTTGCATATAATCCCTTCTCTACCATCAAATTTTAAAGATGATCATGCAAATACTTTCAAAACAGGGAAAACAACAAATACAGCCACAACTTATTGAAACAAACTGAAGAAAAAATGAAGAGATTAAAAGAAAAAGAAGAGAAATATTGCTAACCTATTCTTGCCAAAAATCTCGATGCCCTTTAAATACAAACCCTTCTCTATAGCACTCCATCCATTATCATCACGCATATCAATACTTATGTCTACCCTTGCATCTTTATTGCTAGCACCCAACTTTTCTTTCTCTGTTGAAACTGATGGCATGTCATTTACAGATTTGGTTTCAACCCCAACTTCACTTTCCTGCTTCACATCGTTTATATCAACATCTTCTTTATCACTTGGATCCTGTTTCCTAGACCGTTTTGTTGCCGAAGTTGTTCTTGAAGATTTTTTTTGACAGACTTTTAATTTAGAGGTGTCAGAATGCCTTGCACTTGAGCTGAGATTGATATCAGAAGGTGTTGTACCTCCACTAGCAACAGAATCAGTATCTGAAGCTACAATCATCTTGTGTCTTTTCCTCATAGAAACTAAAACTTCTTTAGCAGTTCTCTTATAATTTTTCCTTGAAACACCTCCACGCTTTAATCGCCTTTTCCCACTTCTGAGAGATTCAGTATGTTGAAACAAAGAACCTTCTATTCCAGCGTCAGATTCCCCATGACTGCTGTCAGCTGTAACTTTTTCACTTGAACAAGTACCCTCAATGAAAAGAGTTCTTGGCCTTTGCGCACCTATGCAATGGCTATCAGCACCTGAACCTTCTTTTGGAGAGCATTCCATTGGTTCATGTTTCGTAGCACAATAAGCAAGCTTTTCCTCACGAGCTTCAAGATTAGAAGGATTTTCCGCATCCATTCTTTCATTACCTTTCAATGCCTGAATGAACAGTGTATCCCATCAATGCAGGAGTATAGAAGACCCAATAAAAAATAAAAATAACAGTCCCAATAAAACATAAAATTAACATGTAATTTCAGCAAATTTTAAAAAGAACAGAATTAAGCATAGAATAATGAATGAAGAACAAAAAATCGCAATTATGCTGCATGCTGCAAGACAGGAGAGTTCGTTGGCAAAATGTCTGCAAATTTGGAAAATAGCACAACAATATCGTAGCTAAAATGAAAGCATATACATAACAGCAATTACATTGAAACTGAACTTAGAGAACAGTGAACAATGCTCAAAGATATAAATATAAGCTCCTAGTAAATTTGCATTGTATCGTCTTGAAGTAGTAATGTAGAGATCCGGACAAACACGAAGACAAATACCAGTAGGTAACAATGAATTCCACATGCGGTCTTGTTGTCTTCTTCAGGGTTACTCCATTGTGGCTGTTTGTCACTCTGTCCAAAGAAATAACTAATGCATGAAAATCATCCTAAACAACGAGCAAAATAAACTATGAAACAAATGTAGAATTCCAACTTACAGGTAAAACAAGTCCCTGAGAACATCCATGCAAGCGACAATCAAAAACCTGCATGCTGAAATGTGTTACACATTTAACATATTAAGTTACAATAAGATAAACAGCTATCTGGAAAAGAAGCCTTGGAGTGGCAATTAAAACTAGAATATATAATGTAATCTGAATCAAAATATTGAAGGAATCTAAATGCATACCAAACATCGCCGGCAAAACAAATTATCAAATGAATCCAAAGCAGCATCTAGATCCTTTCCAAGAAATATATCCCCAAAATCTGCACTTTCTGCAGCAGTTGCAACATTTTCAAGACTCTCTTGTTTCTCTTTGTCTTGCGCCATAAGAGATGTAAATCTTGCCTGTATAAGATGTTTGATTTTGATTCATACCTCTGTAAAGGAAGCAGAAATAAATGGCAAGTGATAAAGAATTGATGTGGTGTTGCAAGGAAGTCAAATTGCAGCTACCAGATTTACCAAAACAAACTAACTACTAATTTAAGGAAGATTACCAATCAATAGAAACAGAAACCGTCTGATGCATGAATGCAAACTTGTGGTTTCTTTTTCCTCAAACAAAGAGCAAACAGCAGAAATATATAATGGAAATGGATAGATATTTTGAAAATCTCTGCATGGTAAGTGTTCATGCAACTATTACCTCAATTTCAGATGGCTTAGCTTTAATGTGCTGACTAAGGGTATTTAATACGGCCTGACATTGCCCATGCTCTTGTATTGTCATCCTGCAAAAACACATTAATGACATGATTGAAATTGAATGAATACAAAAGGTTTAAATCATAACAACTATAACAGCATAAATAAGCATAGCACATCCCCTGTTACAACCCAAGTAAATGTTAACAAAAATAAATTAAAAGCGGATGCATAACTAACAAATATGGCGCTTAAAATAATTAGTGGAGGAAAAACAGACTGCATTAGAGTTAGAACCTATGCCTCAATTATTCTCAATCCATCATTGCAAATATCTCCACTTTATCCTCAACCCTATGAGAGCTCTTTTTGTTTTCTCTTCATGTAAATATCCTTTGTGAATCTAAGATGTATTATTCAATCATAAAGAGCACTTGCTCATGTACAACCATGTTATAAAATCTTTAATCACCATAATATCACATGGAGAAAGGGCCAAGCTTGAACACTTGCTGCAGAAGTGGAGTCTCAGCACAGTTTTTGGGTGTGGTGCCTCCTGAACTAGCAAGTGTGACTATAGCCCAAAAGACTGATGCTAGCCGAAAGGCAACCAAGAGGTGCTAACCACTGTCAACTCAATAACTCCCACTCTCACATTCGGTAGGCTCTCCTCCAACTCAAGTGGGGCTTCCCTAGTAAATAGGATTAGAAAGCTTGGGCAATGAAGCAAAAGGTGGTATAGGAGAGTGGCTTTAGCAAAAATTTTGTCTTTTGTAGTATAGGAAAATAAAAGAGTGATGGGAGGATTAAGAGACTAGTCCCAATCCAAACAAGGGCAAATGGAGTCAAGGGGGTGAGTTCAAGAATCATTAAGACAACAAAAGCCACTAAAGCATGCCACAATGACACCCTAACATGCCGAAAAAATGAATACGGAAATCATACTAGGAGGGCCTGTTGTTTAGATGATGAAATGTTAATAAAACATTAAACTCATGCTTTGTACTAACTTATGTTGCATTGTCTATGTTTGAAGCTATGCAATGACTCAAGTAAATCACTATTGTATGTGACTAGTAAATTACAAATTTAAACCATTAGGATGTTATTTTGTCCTCCCAAAGGCATTAGAGTGGTTTATTCATTGACCAAAGTTGACTTTTTCAACTTTTTGATTATAGTAAATTATTAATTTAAACCATTTAACATGTTATACTGTCCTCCCAAAGGCATTATGACTCTAATATATTATCAATTTAAACCAAAGTTACATATATCATTTCGGCGAATATATCGCCGAGGGTCTGGAATGTAACTTAACGGCAACAATAGCAAAAATATCAGAAAATATCGACAAATGTCGTAAAGCCTCAAAAAAATACAAAAATAACCAATTTTTTCAATTGTTTTAAAATTTGAAGCAACAACAACATCAAATAAACACATTGCTACATAAACATGAAAACACAACTAATATATAAGATGCATGAGATGCCAAATGGTGGACCATGATCACATATAGACTATAAACTGAAAACACTGAAATATGTTCCTAATGGAAAGATAGAAAATCACATCAAATGATAAAAATAAATGTCTCTCAAGAGATGAATCATCATAACTGAGGCATCTAGATAGTATGTAGAGCAGTGTAACAAGACACGTGAGTCTCTGAGTTTGAATTGGATCACCAACGAAAAGTCTCTATTCAACTTGTCCCAAGTTATAATATCCCTTGTCGATTCAAATCGTCTGATTGGGTAAATATCGTCGAGTTTGACTCGGGTCAACAAGTTTGACTCGCGAGTCAAAAGTCATTCCTTATAAAACACGATTTTCAAATCTGTTTTCAAAATATTATCTACGGTCGACAATGGAAAGTGATTGACAATAGTCACATATGTTATTTCCCTTTGAGGCACAATCGTAGACACATCTGTTATCGACAGGGAAAGGTGATCGACATGAATCGCGGACAAGGAATGGTGAACAATAGTCGACGACCACGAAATGGTGATCGACAACAGTTAGCAACCACGGAATGGTGAATGACAGCAATCGACAAACACATAATGGTGATCAACAGCATTCAATGGCCACAAAATGGTAATCGATAGCATACTTCAACTTAATTTATACATATGTTATACTCTTCAATGTTCACAACCACTTTGTATTATGTCATATACATTCTATGCAATAACCCTCCTAGCTATAACCTTTGCAATTACATATTACATAGTCCTTGGGTGCACTAGGTTTAAGTGATTATATGACTATTGTATTATGTTAAGTGACATATACATATGATATATTCTTCAATGTTCACATTTACATTGTATTATGTTATATACATTCTATGCAATAACCCTGTTGCCGCCTAATACACACTTTAGGGCACAGGAAAGTCAACAACCTGCTATGTGTGTTCTTGGGGGCAAGTGAGAGCTGGGGACCACTGTCACCACAGTCCACAACTCCTCCATTTAGGCCAGATCCTAATAGAGCTAAGGGGGGTAGTCCCTACGAAAGACTATATTCCTAAGTTTATTAACAGTTGAGTTAAAAGGATCTTTATTATTAGGTGAAAGGCTTAGGTTTTACTATTTACTAAGGATGACAATCAGCCAATGCAAATGCAATATTTCTCAAATGACAATCAAGCCTTTATTTAGATACAACCAGTGCCTAAAGAATGGAGTCAGAGAATGCAACCTTTAATGAGATGCAATCTGGGTTAATTATCCCATAGGTTAAATGTTATCTAACAATAAGATGAATAAACAAATAGATGATACAGTTATAAACAGTAATGAATCAAGATATCTAAGCAATGTACAGATGATCTAAATTTATCAGTATAAACAAATGAACAAGTAAAATAGATACAGTTTAGACAAATATGAACTGGATTTACAAGTTATAGACAAGAGATAGCAGAAGGAAAATGCTTTAAATGAAATTTATTAAACCAACAGTAAATGAAAATGGAAAGAGTTTAAGTTGAATTACTTGAAGCAGTTAAACAAATGTCATTAAGTTATTAATCCTTCACCACATAAACAATTGCAGAACTAAAAGTAAATGAAACTGAAAGTAAATGAGACTGAAAGTAAAGTGCTGAAGTGCAATGCTGGAGTGAAAATGTACTGTAAATCCCTGCTGCAGTGTAGAGCCTGTTTTGCAATGCGTTCTTTTTAGTAAATTTTATTACAGTTTTTCTTTTTGTATTAGGTTTTCAAACAGTGGTGTGTCTACCCCTACGACGTATCCCCTTAATACAAAGGTGGAGTGTTGCTGTGCTCAAAACAATGGGAACAAGCCCACCTGCAGCTCACAGATCAAACCCCCAGTGCCAGGCGCCCAACAAAGGAGGACACGAATGCTGTGAGACCCCCCTCGATCTCTCATCCCCCGTGGCTTCCAAAGGTCACCAGTTTTCAGTTGGATTAAAGCAATAATGTGATGGATGCCTATTACTAAAACTCCTCTACCCCCTGTTGTATCTCGTGAGTACCCCGAAGGGTGATAACCGAGTAGAGGATCCAAGGCTAAATTCGTTGTTGGTTAATTTTAGGGGTAAATTTTAAATCTTGTAGTGGTTAAGCATGCAAATAAATTTTAAAACTATCAACAGGGCTCAACCAAGCAGTATCCCTTATGGGAGGTGCTGGTACTTGAACCCTGGACTGGTAAAGCAAATGTGTTTGGTACAAAAATAAGTAAACAAACAAGGCAGTGTTATCTAATTAAATCTAAACCCCTTCCTTTATGACTATTGTATTATGTTATATACATATGATATATTCTTCAATGTTCACATTTACATTGTATTATGTTATATACATTCTATGCAATAATCCTGTTGCCGCCTGATACACACTTTAGGGCACAGGAAAGTCAACAACCTGCTATGTGTGTTCTTGGGGGCAAGTGAGAGCTGGGGACCACTGTCACCACAGTCCACAACTCCTCCGTTTAGGCCAGATCCTAATAGAGCTAAGGGGGGTAGTCCCTACGAAAGACTATATTCCTAAGTTTATTAACAGTTGAGTTAAAAGGATCTTTATTATTAGGTGAAAGGCTTAGGTTTTACTATTTACTAAGGATGACAATCAGCCAATGCAAATGCAATATTTCTCAAATGACGATCAAGCCTTGATTTAGATACAACCAGTGCCTAAAGAATGGAGTCAGAGAATGCAACCTTTAATGAGATGCAATCTGGGTTAATTATCCCATAGGTTAAATGTTATCTAACAATAAGATGAATAAACAAATAGATGATACAGTTATAAACAGTAATGAATCAAGATATCTAAGCAATATTACAGATGATCTAAATTTATCAGTATAAACAAATGAACAAGTAAAATAGATACAGTTTAGACAAATATGAACTGGATTTACAAGTTATAGACAAGAGATAGCAGAAGGAAAATGCCTTAAATGAAATTTATTAAACCAACAGTAAATGAAAATGGAAAGAGTTTAAGTTGAATTACTTGAAGCAGTTAAACAAATGTCATTAAGTTATTAATCCTTCACCACATAAACAATTGCAGAACTAAAAGTAAATGAAACTGAAAGTAAATGAGACTGAAAGTAAAGTGCTGAAGTGCAATGCTGGAGTGAAAATGTACTGTAAATCCCTGCTGCAGTGTAGAGCCTGTTTTGCAATGCTTCTTGTTCTTTTTAGTAAATTTTATTACAGTTTTTTTTTTGTATTAGGTTTTCAAACAGTGGTGTGTCTACCCCTACGACGTATCCCCTTAATCCAAAGGTGGAGTGTTGTTGTGCTCAAAACAATGGGAACAAGCCCACCTGCAGCTCACAGATCAAACCCCCAGTGCCAGGCGCCCAACAAAGGAGGACACGAATGCTGTGAGACCCCCCTCGGTCTCTCATCCCCCGTGGCTTCCAAAGGTCACCAGTTTTCAGTTGGATTAAAGCAATAATGTGATGGATGCCTATTACTAAAACTCCTCTACCCCCTGCCGTATCTCGTGAGTACCCCGAAGGGTGATAACCGAGTAGAGGATCCAGGGCTAAATTCGTTGTTGGTTAATTTTAGGGGTAAATTTTAAATCTTGTAGTGGTTAAGCATGCAAATAAATTCTAAAACTATCAACAGGGCTCAACCAAGCAGTATCCCTTATGGGAGGTGCTGGTACTTGAACCCTGGACTGGTAAAGCAAATGTGTTTGGTACAAAAATAAGTAAACAAACAAGGCAGTGTTATCTAATTAAATCTAAACCCCTTCCTTTATGATTTTCATACCTTGATTCGAGTTCCCTAAAGGGAGATAACGGATAGGGACAGAGGATACACCGAAAGGCAAGTTGTAAAATTACTTTTTGCAACAAAAAGTAAATCTAACTAAGTGCTTGGAAATAAAAAGAACATAAATGAAAGAACTACTCTAAACAATTAACCTAACCACACATCAATCCCTCTAACAGAGATGGTGGGTAAACAGAAAGCAAAAGACTAGATCTACTTGCAGAAAAGTAAATCTAACAACTAGTGTTCTACCCTATCACTACTCTAACTTCATATACAAGATTTACAAATGATTTTAAAGAGCTTTGAAGAATCCCCCAAGAGTACTACTTTTGGGGGTTTCCAAATGATAGAAAAGAGAGGGAAAATGGGGTTTTGGACACTTTTTTGCACCCAAAACTTTTAGGGCCTTTTTTCTGATGAAATTTTGGCAGCACCTCCTCCTTCCCTGTGTAAAAACTTGCAAAAAACAGTGACCTACTTCGCTGGAATTTACAACAGAAAACACTACAAAAAGTATGTTAGAAGTTAGCCCCAAAAACTCGGAAAAAACAGTGCAAAAATCTGAACTTGAAACTATGTAAAACTTGAACTTCTGGTGGCCTAAAAATGGGTTTTTAGGCCCTGAAATGACAAATAAATTGCAGATTTATAATACCAAACTAATCTACTATGAATGAAAACCCTAAAACAAGGGTTTGATTCACTATATAGTGAATAAAACCTAGTTTTAAAACAGTGACAAAAATATGAGCGAAAATGTAAAATACAAAATGAAACTCTGAATAAATGAATGGATCTTGAAGATAAAATGCAAGATAGGTGCTTGGCCTGAGAGGCCCTCTTCCAAACGCTTGGATCTACAAAATAACTGTGAGAAATCTACAAAATACAGCAAGAGATGAGCAAAATAAAAAGATCTACAAAGACCTTTGTAGATCTAGCTAAAACTACTCAGAAATAGATGTATATAACCATTCACAACTAACTCCCCTTTGCAAAGACCTTTGCAAGGGGCATCTATGCATGTATAATGAAAAATAAACTCACAAATGAAAATGTTCTTTGCAAAGACCTTTGCAAGGGGCATCTATGCATGTATAATGAAAAATAAACTCACAAATGAAAATGTTATACCTCAGATTTGAAAATGGAAAGCCAACACCATGAGACAAGAGTTCCTCCAAAGATTTCACTTGATTATGACCCAACTAAGGAAAAGCTTCAATACAATGAGATTCTCTAGGGCTTGAGCAAAGCTTGAGAGAAATGTGAGAAAAGAAGAGGGAGTATTTTGGCAGCATAACCATGCTCCAAAGAATCATGAGAAAATTGGAGGAGAGGCCTCTCTTTTATAGTTGAAAAGATCACAAACCCACTCCTAAATCAAGGGTCCAAAACATAGATCTAAACTCTAGATCTCCTCCACCCTTAGATCTAGGTTTGTTGACTTTGCAAACCATCCACCAATCATAACCAAGGGTGCCTCTTTAAATCAAAGGTCAAAAAGATAGATCCATGTCACAATGAAGTTTAACCCTTAGATCTAGGGTTTCCATGACTCAAGTGGAGCCCCCTTTGACTCAAATTTTAATTTTTATTATTTTTATTTTTAATCTTTTATTTTTTATATTTTATTTAATCTTTTATTTTTTATCTTTTATTTTTATTTTTTATTATTTTATTTTAATCTTTTATTTTTTATTTTTTATTTTTAATCTTTTATTTTTAAGTTTTAATCTTATACTTACTCTTTTATTTTTTATTTTTTAATCTTTTATTTTTTTATTTTTTATCCTTTATTAAGACAAGAGAGGCGCCCCACTTGGGAGATCTTCAAAAAATTATTTTGACCATGGGGGGGGTTTATTTAAAATAAACACTGACTATGCTTAGCCACCCCCCAAACTTAATTACCATGGCCTTATTTAATTTTTTCCTTCAAAATCAAATAATTTAATTTTTCACCCTAGGAAATTAAATTAATTTCCTAGGAGAAAATATCTTGTCTTAACCAAAATTGGTCTAACTTCCTAACCCCTTGTCAAAATGACATGAGACTTGAACCAATGGCTTAAGGGGTGTCATAGCATTTTCATTTGCATTCATAGCCCCTATTACAAAATTCCAAGGTTCAAGAGATTACATTATTACATCAAAACTTAATTAATTAACCACCAAATGGTAAAGTTAATTAATTAGGAAAAAATCAAAATCAAAATTAAAATCCTAATGAAATTCCGCAAGACTACTATAGACGGCTAGCATGGTCATGGACAACAACTTGAAACATTAGCCACCTCATAGGCTTGATTATCAGAACACCAATTCACCACTTTGGAGGATTTGTGAGTGAAAAACCCGACCAATTAAAATTCTTAATTAACAAAATTAACTAGAAGGGGAAAAAAACATTCGGTGAAGAGGACTTCCCTGATAATAAAGTCCATGGTGACATCCTTAGAGGAATGACCCATGTTGACATATAAAGTTGCATTAATTGTCCCACGCAGGGGAGTGGACATTTCTTGTACAAAAGTGGCAGAATTGCCCTGCTGAGTGAAAAATACCTAGAATTTTTCCATGGTACAAACTGCACAGAATGTACATCTTCAATGTACATGTGGTTGCCACCTAGTTGAAATAGGTGGGAAACAAACCCTCCTAGCTATAACCTTTGCAATTACATATTTCATATTCCTTGGGCGCACCAGGGTTGAGTGATGTTGAATTTTCTCATATAGCAGTAGAATTACAATTTTCAAATCTTGATAATTACTTCCTAATTATTTTCAAACATTAATTTCATCCCACTATTATCATTCAATAATTATACACTAAAAATTTCTAACTTCAAATTGCAGCGGAAACACGAGATCATAGAAGGATAGCCATGCACAATAGGCACAAAGATTTTGCCCTGGGAAACCCAATATTGGGAGAAAACCCAGCAAACATTTCTTAGAAGAAATCAGTCCAATAATTCAAGTACATTACCAATCATGAAGAAACCCTAGCTTAGATAGTGAACCTCCTTCATGAGGAAACCCTAGCAAGGGTAGTGAACCTCTAGGTGTGATAAGAACCTTCAAGAATGATGCACCTTATAATTTTACTATGCCCCCTTGAATAGTGCGCACTAGATATTGAAAAGTTAACTAGGAAAGTTATCTGACCCCTAACCTTGCTTCATGTGGAAGCAAAACTATTTTTTAAGTTGCATGCAAGGAATGCATGTATGCACCATTTTTTAATGTGAAAGTGTTATTTTGCATGAAAAGTGAATCACATATTTTGAACCTAAAAGGCAATGAAACCTTAAAAGGAATTGTGAAGGAAAACAGAGTGTATTATGGTGTGCAGTGAGTTCATCTACACAAGGAGAGAAAATCAATCCAGGAAGAGGGTGACCGCCTGCATGAGAAAAGGGGTGCATTCTTGAGAAGAAGAGGGTGCAATTTCTTGTGGTGTGAAGATGCACATCTTAGCAAAGATCTAGCACACTTAATATGTGGCAGAGGGAGGATACATTGGAGGCAGAGATTGCTTCTATGAGATATTAAATCCAGCTACAAAGTATTCATTGATTCAGTTGACAATTGGGGCGCATCCTTGAGAGGAGAGGGCACACTTCATTGAAGGAGATCGAGCCCAGGGATTGAGTTTATCAGTTTGAGAGAGGGGCATCACTGAGATAGTGATCTAGGAGCAAAGGGGCATGAATCCCAAGTTAGAGAGAAACTTCAGAAAGAGAAGCATTCTGAGATAGAGGGGCATTTCCCAGCCATCCATCAGAGATCAAGCTTGTGCATCAAAGCCTTTGACTCAGAGATAAGTTTGTGTTGGATCCATTCTATTGCACTGTTATCGCATATACATTTGCAGCTGGGCTACCAGGATGCAACATACAGATTGATCTCTTTATTCTTTCTGAGTTATTCATTCACATGGGGTTTTAGCATGGATCATTACAACCTAGGCCATTTCAGAGCCTTGTTAGCAGTATTTCCTTGCCAGGACTGAGATTCAATAGTCCGTTGAGATGCTTTCAGTGATGACCTAGTTCATTTGAGCAAAGTAGCAGAGCAGATATGGTACACACAGTTACAGAGGGGCCTTATCAGGTGGAGACAGGTATATATGGTGAGCTCGGGTATATGTTTCTTTGGTTTGTTTTTTCTCTGTGAAGTATATTAAACACCTAGGCTTGTCTTGTTAGGATGATCATTAGACACTAATGCTTGAACTTGTGCTAAGATTGATCAAAGGACTCAATGTTGAAGGTTGTTGCTCATGCCATGCTTATACAAATGTTAAACCTTAGTGCTATGTTGATTTCATGTGTCATTTGTCCCCGTCCATCTGAATCTTCCATTTTTGAATTTTATCCCATGACCTTGGTTTGATTGAGAACTATGAGATTGAAGATCGCTTTCACCACTTTGACCCCTATGCATGATGGATCCCATGTTGTTTGTGTCTCAGCTCTGAGTTGTGCAACAAAACTTGTCGACGCCTTGATCCTTCTAGGCCAGGAGAACCCGATGGTGTTGGTTCCTAAGCTTAGGCGAGTTGGGTTTTGAAGCCTTGACCTCTCTGGTCAGTTGCCCCTAATGTTTGGTCCTGACTGTGGATATTCCCCCCTGGTTTCCCAAAGAGTGTCAGCTAAAACTCGAAGCAATATGTCTACCATAATTACATGCATTATGTGTTATAAGTTCTATCTGTTGAAATGCAAAGCCCTCAAATAAATGCAAATCGTGTCTTTAGACACAACTCAAAATGGGCTATAAATTGAAATTGTGAAAGGCCTAAAAGCAGTAGATAAATAAATGCTAAATCTAAAGAGTGTTGGACACTATTGAAATGTAATGATTAATTCCTCACGGAGCATGCAGGATTTGTTGTGAGATGGGGCGAGGGACCGCAAATTCACAGTGTCCCCTAAGATCTCTTCACTACAGTTTCTTGTGTACTTTGTTACCACATGAGTTGCACTTAGTTAAACTTTTTAAGTGAGCCACCAAAGATGAACAATTACTTGTTCAAATTTCAAGTTCAGAAGTCCATGTAGGCCTTCTTAGGCCCTTTTTAAATTTTTTTTAACATGCTCATACCCCATGGGGAATTGTAATAAAACGACTTAGCATGATGACTTTATCTAAAATGTTTGGTTTCCTAGGACTTAGTCATCAATGCATTATTCGAGGTTTTTTTTCCTAGTTAATTATCTATCGTTTTTAAATAATAAATAAATGATAAATAATTTTCGAGTTCACTCAAGCCTCCAAAGCTGTAATAATTGCCTTGGTGGTTAGGCCTTGGGAGGTTATTAAAACCTAGGTGTCAATGTATATTACCATGCTAATCATTATTTTGAGTTATTATGAATATGTAGTAAGTCTCCCATAGGTATTTTTAATTTTTGGAAAAAAATTTATTTTTTTCGTGTTTACAGGCTTATTTTTAATAAGTTAATTGTAAAGATTCAAAAAGTCATAAAAGTGGGGCTAGGAGATTGTTTTTGTCATGGAGGTGCTCATTTTCTAACCCAAAGCACCAACTTAACCCCTAAACCCACTTTCCTAAGTTTTTGAGTAATTATTTATCTCCAAAATTAAATATTACTCGAAAAACCCAAAAACGACCAAAAAAATGAGTTAATTAAAAATACGGCAATTAAAAAAATAAAAGAAACTTGTCGAAATTAGTTTTTGTGAGTTGGAAAAGGTAAATAGAATTATTCCTAAAGAGTTACAAATCACCAAAAGGAAAGAAATGGTTGCTAAATATCAAATTGGATTTTTTCCCCAAGAGAGGGGCGCTAGCAAATATCTCTGATTTCTCCCGATATTTCCAATTTCTCCCGAGTTTTTCTTGTTGTTGATTTGTCCGATATTTTCATAAATCTTCAGGTCTATGTTTATTTTTGCCAATATTTCCAAATAATTTCTAATATATTCCCTGATATTCCGATAAGTTTCTTTCCAGGACCTCGACGATATATTCCTCGACACAATATTTGCAACATTGTTTTTCCGAAGAAAGAAAGATTTGGTTTGAGGTTAAGCTTTTGGCATTTTGATAATTCCCTTCTTTATGCCCCAAAGCATGGGGATCCAACTCACATCCAACTCACGCCAAGCTATCAAGCTCACCCTTTACCAATTGTGCCCCCTCGTGCTGATTTTTTCTATTTAAGAGAGCAAGTTCTCTTCATTTCGACAAAAGATAATTGTATGGAACCTCTGTTGATATGCAATCGTAATATTTGTTTTTGGAATAAAAGACTTTGGAGGTCAATAACTGTGTAGCAATTTTATGTGTGGATGAGTATTGTCTTGAGCTTTTGGAGTAATCGACAGCGTTCATTTTTCTTGCATCTCTTTGGTTGAGTTGGACCTTTGAATGGAAATTGTTTCCCGTAGGGTAAGATTTAAAAGCTTGTTTGCTTGAAGATCTTACTGTATATTTATTTTAGATATTTTGGAAAAACATTTTTATTTTGTTTAATAAACTTGTGTTCTAGGTTTCTATGGCAGGTAGCACCGAGTTTTCTTAACCATTTCATGTGCAGGTCTTTGTATTAGTTGCAGGTTACTTAGCTTGAAAAAGAGGTCGAGTTTGTTTACATATTCCTTCTCTTCAAACGACTACAGAAAGACATAGTCCCTCTTTGTTCCATTGTGAAGAACTATATCGTCCATACTCCGACAGCAAACTCCTTCCTCTCTTCTCTCATTCTACAAAAATTGTTCATTTTTGTTTCGGTTATTTTGATCATTGTTATTTGGTTTAGTACATTAAAATAGATCAATAACTAAATCTGATTTCATTTATCATTAAAGTTAAATCTAATTTGAATGTTAAAACTCATAAATCTAGCTTTAAACAAGTACTTTTCAATACTTCAATTTTTTACCTTTTAAAATTTACTTGAATTATATGTTAATTTTTTATTGTTTAAATAAAGAATTTGACATATTTGATTGATGTTTACTTGTTTTTTTGTAGCAATTGTTGATCAGGCACACTGGCCAAATATTGAAGATCCAAGCCATCCGGAGATCCCTCTTCTTACAGCTTCTTCTGTGGCCATTTTTTTGAGGCCTTAAACTTGTAAACTTGTGTTTCCTATTTTACAAAGGAACACAAGTATTTCTTTTTTGTAATCATTGTAATAAAAGAAAAGCAAGTGGACAGCCAAGTGCCCACACTCCATCCGCCTTGGGGGATTCGCATCTTTTTTCACCTTTTTTATTTTTTTCATTTTTTTTAAGTTTTTACTTTCCTAAGTTAAAATTAACAAATCCGGTTGTGTTCTCGGAAACGAGAGTATCAGTACTGTGATTTAAACAACTCATACTTAGGTTTAAAATTCTTAAAATAAACAAGGCTTCAAATTCAGAAGCATCTTTAGATTAGTGATCATAGGTGTAGACATAGGCCTACAATCCACCATTCCGAATCTCCTCAAAATATCAATTGCTTATTTTCCTTGTCCCAGGAAAATCTCAATTATCTGTTGCCACACCTCTAATCCCAAAAGTGTGTATCATGCCAATGTCCATCTCGAACTTCGAAGCTAGATCATGCTTGAGCATTTCAATGAGCTTCTCTAACCCTATAAGGAATAGGTCATCTACATAAAGTATCAAGATGAGATAATCTCCAACAATTGTGTAATACAAGTTGGAAACCGCCTCACTTTTGATGAAGCTCATAACTAATAGATACCTGAAATAGAGAGTTTGTTTCTTACTGGAATACCCAATGTAGATAAAATAAATAATCCATGTATGGATATAATAAAAATATATTTGATAAAAACCGAGATGATTTTACATTCACAATGTTTTGGACTTTTACAAGCCCGTTTGTACCTTTTCACGTAAAAAACATGACTTGACTTTTAATTAATTATTAATTGTTATTATTAACAATTAATATTAATATTAATTGTTATATTATTATTATAATATTATGTATATATTTTATGTAACATTGCCTTCCCCTTAAAGGAAGGTTTGTCCTCCAAGCTTATTGAGGAAAAGGGTTATGTCTTAAGTTCCCTGACACGAGGACACAGGAAACGAAGGACAGGAGGATTCGAGTGTCCGACACGGACACAGTGACCTCCGAAATCAGGACACGTTATATATATATATATATATATATATATATATATTAAAAATATAGACATATAGATCCAAATTTTTACAAATATTCAATAGAAATCAGAATCAATGCACATTTAACATTAGTAATTAGTATTACACATTTACAAATCAAATTAGTAATCACTAATCACAATGAGATTATGAGACACATAGATAATTCATGAAACAGTATACTCATGATAGTCATAGATCAAGATGTCAATACTCGGGTGTCATAACCATATTTCTCATTAAGTCGTCAAAATCAAAATGTATTACATAGATGTTGGAATGCCAATGGAAAATGCCAAATAGACCAATAGTAATAGTAAATACAAAGAGGTGTAGAGCAATATGGAAGAATGAAGAGTCTCATCTATCAATAGTCCTCCTCCATGCCTGAATCAACAAACTCATCAATGCTCTCTTCTTCTTCCTCCTCCTCCTCCTCCTCCTCCTCCTCTCCACCCATCTGAGGATCAATATCTGTCGGTGCAGAGGATGACCCCTCCAAAGGATCACTATCATTAAACGTCACCGACTCTAGCACTGGATCATTAAGATCCAGGTTGGCTAATGCCAACTCAGTACTGTTGTCCAAACCCATATCATCAGGAAAGACATACCACATCTTTATCTTTCCCTTCACCCACTCCTCCCTCTTCCCGTAAATAAGACGAAGGTTAGTGTGCACATACACCATTGTCACTGCTTTGGACTGCTCAACCCTGCTCTTCTTCAAAATGTACAAGTTTCCATATGTGCTCCAATTCCTCTCATAACTAGAGGATGATGTAACTTGAGAGATGATCCTCAAGGCTAGCTTCTGTAGAAGAGGGCATGTTGCCCCATGAGTTGCCCACCAATTATAGGGCTTCTTAACTCCCCTATCTCCAACCACATCATGGCCTCCAAATCTCTCAGTAGCAGTGGAAAACTCTACAAAGCCCCCCCTCCACCTCATCAAGTAAGTCTCTATCCTAAAATAGCCGCCTAAATGCTATCTTCCTCCCTTGTGAAATCTCTCCATCCATGTGAGGAGGGAATCTATGTGAGGGCCCACCATTAGGCCATTCCTGACTGTAGAACTTGGGGTTCAAGGAGTGGGCCAAGCAATGCAAAGGTCTGCAATTCTTATCCCACCTGGAGAAAAGAATATCCTGAATGGTGGACCATAAGTTCTCTGTCGATGTCTCATACTCGAGACACTCATTCTCCATAACAATGGTCCTCATGGACTCAATCATGGAATCCCACCCCTCATAAACATCCGCTAGGATGGGCTACTCCGTGTCTGCAAAGCGCAACAAAGAAATGAGTGGCTCCGTGATCTTAATGGTAAGATCAACCCTTTCCCACCAAACATCATCTAATATTGTGTCATTCACCTTTTTTGAAGCACTTTGATCCATCTTTCTCCAGAAAGACCAATACTCTGAAATCACCATGGACCCAAGAGGGGTTTTAACCTCCCTCAACCTCTTGAGCATGATGAATGAGGAAGCAAACTATGTATCTACAATCTTCAACTATGAAAGATTTGTGTACTCTTTGTAGATGGTGAGTGTTATCACATATATAGTAGCCGGGCTACCATATTCTATTTTTCAGACTTCAGTACACTTTTCAGCCAGTTCCCCTACATATGAGATGCTGAGATGAGCATCTATGATGGATCATTGTTTGATCGATGGACTATAGTACTCGCCCATGCCATGACTGAGTCTCAGGACACTCAGAGCAATTAGCAGTGCCCAAAGTTGTATCAGTGTTCTCTCATTGGACAGATGTTGGTTCAAATGGATTATTTGCATGTTTATGACTCGGCTTATATTATCTTATGTTATGGTTATTATTGCTCTTACACTCATTCTTGTGACATGCATTAGCATCTAGTGTCATGATTTGGCGGTCATATAAATATGTGGACTTGGATGTATTGATATTATGTATATATGTCATTACTCAGACCTGGAAGTTCTTGATCCATACTCATTGGTTTTACCCTCCTTAGGGGGAATAGAGGTAGTCATTCCCACCATACTTTAGCTTACTAGTGTTGGTTTCCTTATTCATTGTCTCCACCCATCCATTACCTTCCAGTTATGTTTCTGACCCGACCTACTACTTGACTTGTGGCATGGAGGACCTTTCCCCACTAGAGCCTCTTTGTTGGACAAGCTTCCCTGTTTATTTGTGTCTCGGCTCTAAGTTTCCTAGGTTGTGTTGGCTAAACCTGAAACAAGTAGGGCTGCCATCAATACAATGTATTTGGAAATTAAATGAATATCTTATGAAAAAGCCCATTAATGAAAAGTAGTGTTTTAAACATACATGAATGCAAGGCAAGCCTAATGAAATTGGCTTTGAAGTATAATGAAATGAATCCCAAAAAAGCATTGGTTCCTAAAGTTATATCTAAAGATTGCTGGCCTCACTTGTATTGATTTGGATTGTGAACATTTGTCAAGGTGAATAAGCACCTCTTAACGTAACTTATCCATTTGTAAGACACTGCCATCCCTTGTGTTGTTGTTTGTCCTACATATGCTAGAGAGAGTATCCCCTTTCCATATCCAAAGTGTCACAGTGTCAAGTTGGTAGTCACCCTTTATCCTAACCATTTGATTTTTAGCCTTCACCCTTCACTAAAAAAATGATTAAAACTATGAAGCGAGTATGGTCTTGAAAGTCTGGTCTGAGTTATAGTTAAATAATGAAACTTTATATTTGGTTGATAGATCGCCAATGAAATGATTGCTACTTGTTATAATTGTTATTTGAATGATTTGTAGAGCATGTCTTAACCTTTAAACACTTGCAGCATATGGATGTTACCCTGGGTTATATTATTGATCATTTACAGATTATTATTTTATCTGTTTGGGCATATTGGATATTATTCTTGATCATGCACAGATCTGTAGGGTGTATGAGTATGCATCTTAGATGGATTTGGACTCCCTGAGTCCAATGAAACAACTTGTTTTCAGTTCCGAGCAATTACAGTGATGATTTGTCTCAGTGTACCATTCTGGTGCAGTTTTGCCATGTTGAATGGCCTGTAAGAGCAGAGAGATGATTTGTTTGGTTCACCTAGGGCGCTATATGAAGAGGGGGGTGGTCCAACCACTTGCTTTTACCATATTACCCCCCTTCCAGAGAGCCTGGTGAGCTCAGTTTGACAACGCTAGCACTCTAGGAGGCAATTTTGGCCATATCACGTTTCTCGAGGCAGATTAAAAATAATAAAAATGGCTACTGAAGAATTCGATTTGGGCTACTGAAGCAAGGAAATGGCATGGGATGAGTTTTGATGATGAGTGTGATGTCTTCCACTCCTTCTCCAGCGGTTTCAGCACTTGGATGGACCCACATCCATCTCTCCGGCATATTTTATTATTTTCTGGAGCTTTGGGAGGCTCACAATTTCCTCAGAGAGGCACTATTTTACATTTAAAAAATTATATTTATTTTATTGTGCCATGGGGACACACTAGGGGAGTTAGTTAACACCCCCTGGACCCACCATGAGCTTTATTTATTTTTTATTGAGTGGGATCCCCTCTCCTAGGGTGATTTGGTCCATTGATATATTATATTATTATATTGATCCATGTACTTTATGTTGAGCTCATCTCGACCGTTGATTAGAACATTTTGATCTTTTAATCTTAGCCACCCATTTGAAAAGTGGTTATGATTTTGGTTCTCTCATTCCTATTTAAAGGAGGGAACTTCTCATTGTAAAAGGGTCTTTGGCTCTTGGATCTGGATAATAGAAAAACTATTCTTGTGAAAATTTTTGGTTCTCCTTTGCATCTGATGTTCTTAGATGGTGATTGGAAAATCTATTGCTTCCTAGCATTTGGGTATTTGTTGTGAGATCTATATTTTGTGGAAACATTGTCTTGTCTACAGGAGGGCGACTTCAACTTGGGCGTTTTTGCAGGGGCTCCTCAACTCGCTTGGATTGGCTTCGCTTGTATCAGGGGGTTTTCAATAGCATCATTGTGATCTATGATTTCATCTTGCTATTTTTCTGTAGCATTTGATCTTCTTTCTTGACGCATCAAATTTGATATGGTTGACGTTTGTTGTGCAGGAGAGAGGGCACATTGGCTTCCTTGGGCAAATCGTTTTACATAGAAGCTTCCTCAAATCTTCTCAAATTGATCGGGATGGCATAGATCATCATCATCAAGGCATCTACAAGGTTTTCCAGGTAAGATCTCTAGGTTAGTGTTTCTTTTCTAGATCTCAATCCATTGGCATCTTCATTTTCATGTTAAAACCCTAAATATTAAAAAAATAAAAAATATTATGAATCAAACCGCTTGATCTCGGGGCAAACCATTTCTGGGTTTTGTAGATTGGGTCAAACCCTAAGTGGTCTTCAATAACGTTTTGCTAAAGTGACTCCATTTGGCCCAAATTCCAAGGCACTGTTCTCTAAGCCCTAGCGCTACCCCTCATGTTGCCTCCTTATCTTGCAATTTGAGCTTTTCCTTGTGGCTCAAGTGCTTTGGCACTGTCATACCTTCTTTCGAGTTCACCCCGTGGTACTAGATCGCCCCAATCCTGTTCTTCCCCTCCTTGCATTGGTCACATTTCCCAGGGCAGAGGATATCTTCATCTTTTGCTAGTACTTGGATCTCGGATCTAGTAATAGGCTTATAGGTCACTTGTGCTATCTTAGGCCCCAGTTCACCTTGTGACGTCACCCATAGATCTAGGGTTTACTCCACCTTACACCTTATGTACTTCAACTCCCTTTGATTTGATCTGGTGTTTAGGTCTGATCTCTCCTGTTGGGAGTAGATCTGGGTCTCCCCCATTGTTGTCTTGGGCTAAGATAACATCAAGTGAAGATTTCCTCGATTGGCGTGACAACCATCCATTTGGGAGTCGAGGCTATCTTGGTTCCACCTCTTTAGTTGCCCATCCCTCTACCATCCATCCTAGATTCACCTCATAGAGGCAACTACAAGTTTGGTGATAACAGTGAGGTCATTTGTGTGGTTTTGTACAAAGTTATGGATATGGCGTGCATCCTCAATAATGTTGCCAATCCATGTCACATTTGAAGCGATGGATTTGAGTGCTAAGTTCAAGGAATGGACAATGCAAGGTGTCCAAAAAATCTGTAAGAGCAAAAAAAAAAGTATAAATAACTCTACAACACTAACTCAAATCATTAAAATGACCTTTCCCCTAGATAAATCTTGTGATAAATTCAAACAATGAGCAAATTAGCAATGAAAGGTGTCCAAAATGAAAATACTGTTAAGATTTCATATGCTAGACTAGATTCAATAGTATTGAATTCAAAAATCATAGTAGCAGCATATCAAGAATCACTGATAGAAACATAATCACAAGATAGACATGACATTTATCTTGGGAAACCCTCAAGGGGAAGAAAACCCAGCAAAACTTCCTTTGTATAAGATGTATAAAAGAAAACCCCAAAAACAGGTGTTCTCCTCCTTCTGTTCTCTCTCTCTCTCTCTCTCTCTCTCTCTCTCTCTCTCTCTCTCTCCTATGCGCTACTCAAGTGAGTGCGTCTGTCTTCAAATAAGAACCACAACTCCTCTATTTATACACAATGAGTCAACTGGCTTTTACCCTAGACAAGTCGGCCCCACTAAACTGTCTGGGCCGACTTCACCTAGGAAGACTCAAAACAGTATATTATATTATTTATTAGGGTGCTAAAGACACGACACAAGTGGAGGCTTTACCTCATGACTCTATGATGACCAAATACAATAGTAACACCCCGCTGGAGGAATACTAACATCTCCCTTGGGTTACATCAGTAAAATACATTTAGAATATCCTTTGAAGTTACAATATTTCAACACTCCCCCTTAACGAGAAGGTTATTCTACTGCCTGTTATCACCAACCGTGTAGTTGCCTGTGTGAGGCGGATCCAGGATGGATGGTAGAGGGGCAAGCAACTAAGGAGGTGGAACCAAGACTGCATAGACTCCCAATGGATGGTTGTCACGCCAATCAAGGCAGTCTTCGCTTTATGTTATCTAAGTCAAAGACAACAACGGGGGAGACCCAGATCTACTCCCGACAGGAGAGATCAAACCTAGACATCAGATCAGATCAAGTATGGCTTGAGGTACGTAAGGTGTAAGGTAATTAGAAACTCTAGATCTATGGATGATAGTAGTAAGTGGACTTGGGCTTTGGATGAGGGCTTCAGTCATACGAGGGTTGGTCCAAAGTGACCTATGGGGGTAATACTAGATCTAGGGTTAAGGTACTAGCAACTAATGAAGATAACCACTGTCTTGGAAAATGTAACTGAGACAGGGTGATTAAGGACAGAGTTGGGACTATCTAGTACCAAAGAGATAGACTTAGTGAGAGATATGAAAATGCTAGGTTACCTAAGTTATCAAGGAGCAGTCAAATTTAGGGGGAAAGAGGTCAACAAGGGGCTATCGCTATGCTTGGAGATCACTGCCTGTTCAGCATTGGGTAATGGAGTCAGTGTCAAAACAGTGTTTAAGTGAATCCACCTAGGATATGCCCTGATCTATGGACCCAGAAAAGGATTTAGCCCGAAAGATTCAGGTTACAAGGAAATCAACAAAAGGAGGGCTAGTGCTAGGGTTTGGAGAGGCAGATCTGCAGATCTAGAGCCACCAGGAAACTATCAGATCAGCGTTGGAGTGGAAATGAGATCAAGATGGCCCGATCTACAAACCCAAGTAAGAAAATTTCAAGAAAAATCAGATCTGGAAAAAGTCAAACTTTGATGAGGGAGGCTAGGAGGTTGAAAGTCAGTTTTTCAGATCTAGGGCTACCTGGCATGAACTAGCTCAGTGTTGGGGGTGTTCTGGAATGAGGAAGACCTAATCTACAAACCCACGTAATTATTTTCCTGAAAAAGTCAACTATGGAAAAAGTCAAATTTTCAATGGGGCGCTAGGGTTTGAGCAGTCAAAAAATCCGATCTAGGGCAAACCAGTCACAATTAGGGCAGCGTTGAGGATGATTCAGTGAGGGGGAGGCCCGATCTACAAAACCCAGAAATGGTTTGTTCAAAGATCAAGCGGTTCCCCGATTAAATATTTTTTGGATTTTTATTATTTAGAAGTTTTTCAAAAAAAATTGAAAAAAAGCAAGTACAATGGATTGAGATCTGAAAGAGAAGAGACTAACCTGTTAGATCTTACTTAGAAATACTTGTAGATGCCTTGATGATGATGATCCCCACCATCCCGATCAATTTGAGAAGATTGAAGCGAGCTCTATGTCCAGTGTTTTCCCAAGGAAGTCAATGCCCCCTCTCTCCTGGACAACAAACGTCAACCATATCAAATTTGCTATGACATGAGAAAGAAGCTCTATGCTGCAGAAAAATAGCAAGAAGAAATCATAGGTCACCACAACACTAATGAAAACTCCCTGATAAAAAAACGAAGACAATCCAAGCGAGTTGAGGCCCCCTTGCAATAACACCCAAGCTAAAGTCGTCCTCCTGTAGACAAGACAATGATCCTCAAAAAATATAGATCGCATAACAATTTCCTAAACGCTATGAAGCAAAAGACTTTCCAATCACCATCAAAGAACATCAGTTGGAAAGCAGATCCAGAAAATATCCACAAAAAAATATTTCTATTAATCAGATCCAAGAGCCAAAGACCCTTTACAAATGAGAAGCTCTCTCCTTTAAATAGAACTGAGAGAATCAAAATCCTAACCACTTTCAAAATGAGTGGCTAAGATTAAAAGATAAAATATTCTAATCAATGGTTGAGATGAGCTCAACATACAATACATGGATCAATATAACCATAAAGTACCAAACTGGACTAAATCACCCATAAAGAGGGTACCCCACTCAACAAGAAATAAATGAAGCACATGGTGGGTCCATGGAGTGTTAACTAACTCCCTTTGGGTGCCCCATGGCACAATAAAATAATATAATATTTTAATTCTTTGACTTTGTGCCTCCTTGAGGAAATCGTGAGCCTCCCATAAGCTCCAGAAAATAATATAAAAATGCCCAAAAATAGGTGTGGGCCCAATCAAGTGCTGCAACTGCTGGAGAAGGTGTTGAGGACATCACACTCATAATCATGACTCGTCCCATGTCATTTCCTTGCCTCAATAGCCCAAATCGATTTCTTCAATAGCCATTTAATCATTTTTTAATCTGCCTCGGGAAACATGCACCTGACAAAACAACCTCCTAGGGTGCCTACGTTGTCCAACTAAGCCCACCAGGCTCTCTGGGATAGGGGTACTATGGTACAATCAAGTGGTTGCACCCCCTATGCCCATACAACGCCCTAGGAGATCCAATAAAAAACATCCCCCTGCTCACACACATCATCCTGTGAAGCAAAACTGCATCCAAAAGAGTAAACTGAGCCTGACCAATTCTGTAAGTGCCCGAAACTGAAAATAAACTATCCCATTAGACTCAAAGAGTCCAAATCCATCTAAAGTGTATACTCATACCCTTTCTAGGTCTCTCCTTGGTCATCAATCATATCCAATAGACAATATAATGATCTGTAAATGACCAGATACCAATAATATAACTCGGACTATCATCCATATGCTGCAAGTGTTATAAGGCTAAGACATGCTCTACAAATCATTTAAGCAACAATCACAACAAGTAGCATTCATTTCACTGGCGGTACATCAACCAAATACATATATAGAGTTTTATTTATTATTACTCAGACCAGACTTTCAGGACTATACTCACTTCATAGTTGTAGTCAATTTGCTGGTGAAGGGTGAAGGATGAAATTGACAAGGCTAAGGCAAAAGATGACTTCCTACTTAACATCATGACACTTTGGATATGGCAGGGAAATACTCACTATAACCAATGTCGAACAAACAACACAGGGATTGTCAATGCCTCACAAATGGTTGAGTTGTTCAGAGAGTGCTTATTCAACTTAGGCATCATGTCTACATCAAGTTTGATCCAGTTTCATTAGGACCATTAATTTTATTTCCATGGCCTTTTTGGCCTATATGACCCTTTGGGACTTCACCAGTGCTTAAAAGCACAGCTAATCACAGCTTTCATCCGGGACATATTCAAATTTATAAGGTCAGCAATATTTGGATATAGCATATATTTAACCATTGCTTTTTTGGACCTTTTTCTTATACCCTTCAAGGGGTATTTTAGCATTTCATTGCTCTTGCCCTTTTTCACATATGTTAAGAAACACAGTTTAGCATTTTTCATTCTCCATGGACACATATATAACATTTTCCAATACAAGTAGTACATGAGCTTTCAGTTTTAGCCAACAACATCTCAAGTGACCAGGGGGGGTTTTGCGCAGTGCCAAACATCGGGACAACTGACCAGAATGATTTAGGCATACAATCCAACTCACCAAAGGCAAGTTCTGTCACCAACTCAAAGCCGAGACACAATATAAACAAGGAGGTTTGTCCAACAATGGTTCTAGCAGGGAAAGGTCCACCATGCAACAAGTCAAGTAGTACATCGAGTTCAAAACAAAACTGGAAGGTAATGGATGGGTGGAAACAGTGAAAGATGAAGCCAACACTAGCAAGCCAAAACAATGGTGGGAATGACTACCTCTATTCTCCCTAAGGAGGGTAAAACCAATGAGTATAGATTAGGAACTTCCAAGTCTAAGTAGGAACATCAATACATAATACAAATACATCCAAGTCCATATATTTATGACCGCCAGATCATGACACTAAATGCTAGTATATGTCACAAAAATGAGTATAAGAGCAATGATAACCATAACACAATATAATAAATGCCGAGTCATAATCATGCATATAATCCATCTGAACCATCATCTGTCCAATGAGAAAGTGTTGATATAAAACTAGGCATCAATAACAGCTCTGCAGTGACTAAATGGCTACATCGGTCTTCAAATCTGAGTGTCCTGAGACTTAGTCTTGACATGGGAGAGTACAATAGTACACAAATAAAATAATGATCCGTCAAAACTGCTCATCTTAGTGTCTCATATGTAAGAGATTTGGCTGGAAAATGTATTGTATCTGAAAAAATAGAATATGGTAGCCCAGCTACTATATATGTGATAACACTGACAACATCATCACAGACTATAGGAGAATAGAAAGACAATAATTACAACAATACATCGAGGTAATACATCTATACGTCATAGGAAGTTTTCAGAATCAATAACTAGAACAGTTACTCTTCATCTTCTACATCACATGATCACTTGATCCTTTTGCAGCAACGCTTCAATTTTTCGATCCTTCGTAGCAGCACTTCGATCTTCTTGATCCTTTGCAGTAATTTGATCCTTTGCAACAACACTTCGATCTTCTCGATCCTTTGCAGTAGCACTTCAATCTTCTCGATCCTTTGCAACAGCACTTTGATCTTCTCGATCCTTTACAGAAGCACTTTGATCTTCTTGATCCTTTGCAGTAGTACTTCGATCTTCTCGATCCTTTGCAGCAGGACTTCGATCTTCTCAATCCTTCGCAGCAGTACTTCAATCTTCTGCAGTAGCACTTCGATCTTCTCAATCCTTTGTAGCAGTACTTCAATCTTCTTGATCCTTTGTAGCAATACTTCGATCTTCTACAATAGCACTTTGATCTTCTTGACCCTTGTAGCAGTACTTCGATCCTTTCGACCCTTTTAGCAGCAGTACTTTGATCCTTTCGATCCTTTGCAACCGTACTTCGATCCTTTGCGACTGTGCTTCGATCTACTTGACCCTTTTCTGCTATACTTCAATTTTGTTGATCTTTTACTGCCACGCTACCTGCAGTACACATGATCTATTTGCGGGATGATCAATCCCGATCACGTTAGGACCTGAGTCCAAGGACGATACAATCCTCCATCAGCATGATCCATAAAATTGATCAACTAAATCGTCTACAACTAAATGTAGATCTCGACCGCACCCAGTGCCAACCCTATCATCCGTGAGGACTCATGGTAGCCCATCCATACCACACAGGTTAGGACCACTCCCAAGTGAGTGTTATACTATGGTATCTACACTTACGTGTAGGCATACTCTTCCAAGCAAGAGTATTGTCTGCAAAGAAGATCTCGACTGCATACAAAATGTCATCCCGTCGTAGAATATCCATACCACACAGGTTAGGACCACTCCCAAGTGAGTGTTATACTACGGAATCCGTGAGGACTCATCATAGAGCATCCATACCACTGAGGTTAGGACCACTCCTAAGCAAGTGTTATTCTATGGCATCTACATATGAATGTAGGCATACTCTCTATACAAGATTATAATCTGCAATGTAGATATCGACTGCATACACAATGTCAGTCCTGTCGTCTGTGAGGACTCATCGTAGAGCATCCATACCACAAAGGTTAGGACCACTCCTGAGCGAGTGTTATTCTACGGTATCCACAACTAAATGTGGGTACTCTCCATGCGAGAGTAACATCTGCAGGGCCATCCTTAGCTAGTAAGGACCACTCTCATGCACAGATTGTTATACCTGCCATCCTCCAGAGAGGATACTATCGTCCACAAGTGAATGTGGGTGCTCTCCATGCGAGAGTAGCATCTGCAGGGCCATCCTTAGCTAGTAAGGACCACTCTAATGCACAAAGTGTTATACCTGCCATCCTCAAGAGAGGATACTGCCGTCCACAAATAAATGGCAGACCATCATCATCACTGTCATCCATTATCGATGTTAGTCTCATCATTACTCCCCCTTTCCTGGGAAGTACCATATTATCAACCTACTCTCCCTTTGTCCGAGGAGGGTTCATATCTTCGACCTAATCTTCCTTTTCGAAGAAGGTCCATATCTTCATCATCTGTAGTCCCATCACTATTCCTCCTTGCGAGGAAAGTCCTTTCGAACTACACCAAGCTTGTCATGGAAATATTCAAACTTCACTGGAGATAGAGGCTTGGTCAGTACATCAGCAACTTGCTCATCGATACTCACATACTAGAGCTTGATAGCTCCATTTTGTACCATATCCCTTATATAAAAATATCGGATTTCTATATGCTTCGATTTGTCATGGAACACCGGATTCTCTGTCATCTTTATACAACTCTGGTTGTCACAAAGAATTGTTGTGGTGTCCAACTCCATGTCAAATATTCCTGACATCAACTTCCGAAGCCATATCGCTTCACAACAAGCGGACCAGGCTACAATGTACTCTGCTTCAGCCGTACTGAGGGAAACATTGGACTGTTTCTTACTAAACCATGAGATCATGGTAGATCCCAGACAATAACATCCACCTGAGGTGCTCTTTTTGTATGTTGCACTTCCTGCCCAATCTAAATCCATATATCCATACAATTTGTAGTCATGATCTCTCCCATAGTACAGTCCCAAATCAATCGTACCTTTTAGGTACCTCATCACATGCTTTGCAGCTATCAAGTGAACCCGTCTAGGTTTAACTAGATATTGACTCAAGGTTTTCACAGCAAAGCATATATCTGGCCTTGTGTTCGTCAGATACATTAATGACCCAATAATCTATCTATAGTGAGTCATGTCCACTAGCTCGGATGTCTCAACTCTCATCAGACAACAGCTTCAAGTCGGTGTCCATGGGTGTGGCCATGGCTTTACAATCCAACATATCAAATCTTTTCAAGATTTCTACTGCATACTTTCCCTGATTCAAAAAGATTCATTTTGGGCTCTGCCACACTTCCATCCCTAGGAAATAATGCATCAATCCAAGATCTTTCATCTCGAATTCTTCAGCTAGCTTCTTCTTGCAATCCTTGATTTGTTTCTCATTTTCAGTCAGAAATAGATCATCCACATACAACAATAGTATGACCGGTTCATCATCCATAATCTTCATATAAATATTAGGATCAGCTTTACTCTTGGTAAAGCCCATGCTTGTCAAGAAGCTATCTATTCTGCCATACCAAACTCTGGGAGCTTGCTTTAGTCCATACAGAGCCTTTTTCAACTTGCATACATGAGTCGCTCTGTCTTCGACTTCAAATCCTTGTGGTTATTCGATGTAAACCTCTTCCTCAGTCACACCATTAAGGAAGGTTGTCTTTACATCCATTTGGTGTAAGTCCCACTTCATCATGGAGGCAAGTGTCATGATACTTCTGATGGAATTCTACCTTGCTACTAGAGCAAATGTCTCTTCATAATCGATCCCCTCTTTCTGAGAGAATCCTCTAGCCACAAATATTACTTTGTACTTTTCAATACTTCCATCGACAGCATGTTTTATCTTGTATATCCATTTCGAAGAGACCACCCTCTTGTTTTTTGGTTTCGGAACAATATCCCAGACATCATTCTTCATGATCCACTGGTATTTTTCCGTCATTGCTTCCACCCATTCTTTCTTCTGTGCAGCTTCCTCATAGCTGGTGGGTTCTTGATCTACAAGATCACACATCAAAGCTACATAACTGGAAAATGGCTTTGATCTTTTGTTGGTTCTTGTGGAGCTTTCTGGCACTCCATATCTTTCTGCTTCTTGTATGATTTCTCTTACCCAAGCAGGTTTTCTCTTTCGAGAGATATCCATAGTAGGGGGCTCCTGAGGCTCTAGTATGTCATGATCTTCTGATGCTACTATTTTAGGAGTTGGTTCAGCTTCTATCCTTCTGGGAGGTACATTCTCTTCATGTACTTCTTCAAGCTGACACCTTCTAGACTTCTTAAGAGCTCTCTCTTCATCAAATATTACATCCCTACTAATATCGATATGATGGAATCCTGAAATGCATATCCTGAAGGCCTTTGGAGACTTCACAGTATCCTACAAATATTCCCTTCTTTCCAGAAGGATCCAATTTGGTTCTCTTCTCTTTCGGAATATGTGCATATACTGGGCAGCCAAATATCTTGAGATGGCTTACTTCAAGTTTCTTTCCGGTATACATTTCTTCAAGAGTCTTGAATTCAAGAGCACTGTGAGATAATCTATTTTGCACATATACGGGTGTTCTTGCTACTTCGACCCATAGGTTCATAGGGAGGTCTTGGTCATGAATCATGGTCTTCACTGCTTCCATGATAGTTCTATTCTTTCTTTCCGCAATACCAATTTGTTGGGGATTATCAAGAATGGTTAGTTCCCTCTTGATTCCTACCTCCTTACAGAATCCTTCAAATTCCTTTGAAGTGTATTCTCCACCATTATCTGATCCCAGTGTCTTGATTCTCTTTTCTGAGTGGTTCCCTATCAAGGCTTTGAATTTCCCGAACACTTCACTCTTATTCTTCAAGAAGTATATCCAAGTCTTTCTTGAATAGTCATCAATAAATGTGACATAGTACTCATATCCACTCAAGGATATGGAGGGCATAAGACCACATACATCCTAATGGATTAGTTCTAACGTACCTTTAATCTTTGTTTCACTTTTCGGAAAGGGATTCTTGATGTTCTTTCCATTTGCACATCCCTTGCAGGTTCCCTCATGTTCGATCTTCAGATCTAGTAACCCTGTTACCACCTTACTCACATAAGGCAATGCTTTGTAGTTGATGTGAGCAAGTCTCCTATGGCACAATTCACTTGAGCTGGTAGTCTCATGGACAAGGGTTGTCTCTAGATGTCCTTTGAGTTTGTACAGTCCTCCTTCTTCTTCTCCAATGACTATAGCATCTTCAAGTGTCTTCCTTTGGACCACATAAGTACTTTTCCATCTATAAAAGCAACTCTATATCCTTTCTTATCTAAAGCTAAGATGGAAAGTAGGTTCTTTTTCAAACCTGGTACATATGGTACTTCCTTCATCTTCTTGGAAGTCCCAAAGTCATTGTAGCTTGATTCACCAATACCTTTGATGGGATATTGATAGTCATCTCCCAATGATACCTTTTGGGGAGAGTTCTTCTGTTCAAGTCTTGACAGAGTTGTCTTCTTTCCTGTCATGTGCTTAGAGGCACCACTATCAATAAGCCATGCATCTTCTCCAGGTATTACAGACCTAGAGAGTGCAGAGAATAACACATATTCTTCTACATCTTCACCTCTAGTTTTCTTTCGAGGTCTTTCTTCATCCTCATCTTCAGCTAGATGAGCATGATGTCTTTTGTTGTTGTTCTTCTTCTTTGGTGATTAACATTCTCTAGTAAGATGTCCTATCTTATGACAGTTGTAGCATTGATACTTTGAGTAATCCTTCTTCTTCTTCTGGAATTTCATCTTTGAAGGCTTATGATTACTCTTCTTGAAGTTTGATTGTTTTCTTCCTTTAGTATGGGTAGCTAGAGCCTGATCATCTTCTCTGAGGAGGGCTTCTCTATTGGCTACTCTAGCTTCTTCTTGTATGCAATCTTCCCATACTATGTCAAACTTCATACTTTCTTTTCTGGCACACAGAGTCTGAATGAATGAGTCCCAAGGTCTACTGAGACCATTGAGAGCAATCATAACTAATTCATCCTCATCAAGGGTGTCTCCAATAGCACTTAGTTTCTCCTTAAACTGGGAGACCCTTGTGAAGTAATCTTGTATATATTCTCCTTTGCTCATCTTGGTGCCCTTCAGTTGGGCTCTTAGATTCATCTTTCTGTTGATGTTCCTTCCCTCATACATTCTGGAAAGTGCATCATACATTTGCTTAGGTGGCTTCTTAGATGACACTTGAGGGATCAAGTGATCTTTAATAGAATCAGCAATGATCCTCATTGCCTTGATTAGGTCTTGTCAATGCTTCTCCTTAGCTTCACCTTCTTTAGGTTTTGGAATCTCATCCTTGATGTACTTCTCAAGGCCATTCTCTTTCAGAATGAGGCCAATCATATACTTCCAAGCCAGGAAGTTTTCTAGGCCTTCCAATTTGTCCTCAAGCTTAGTGTTTGGGGCCATCTTGTCAAGTAGGTCACTAAAAAATGAAATTTATCAAAATAGGAGGCTGACCTTACCAGTAGATGCGCTTGAGGGAGGCGAATTGGTTGACCCAATTGCTTTCGAGAAATCCCAAATCTTCAATCTTCAAATCCTACATGCAAGGTTGCAGCACTTCAGAAATTCTAGTTTTCTTTTACTGCAGTTTTCTAGTTCATTGTCAAACTAGGGTTTGGCTTACCAGGAGATCAAACCACCAAAAAACTTCGATCTAGGGCTCAATAGCTGCGCTCCAGAAGGAAGCAACTTTCTATGCAAGCAGATCTTCAAAACTCCAACTTTTGCAGAAAGCCTAATTCCTTCTAGAGAGGGAGGAGAGAGAATTTCACCTTGTGAAAGCTGCTCTAATCAGGTTACCTCTGATACCATATTAAGATTTCATATGCTATACTAGATTCAATAGTATTCAATTCAAAAATCATAGCAACACCATATCAAGAAACATTGATAGAAACACAATCACAAGATAGACACAACATTTATCCTGGGAAACTCTCAATGGGAAGAAAACCCAGCAAAACTTCCTCTGTATAAGATGTATAAAAGACAACCCCAAAAACAGGTGTTCTCCTCCTTTTGTTCTGTCCCTCTCTCTCTCCTATGCGCTACTCAAGTGAGTAAGTCTGTGTTCAAATAAGAACCACGGCTCCTTTATTTATACACAACGAGTCAACTAACTTTTACCCTAGACCAGTCGGCCCCACTAAATTGTCTGGGTCGACTTCAACTAGGAAGACTCAAAACAGTGTATTATATTATTTATTAGAGTGCTAAAGATGCGACACAAGTGGAGGCTTTACCTCCAGTCTCTATGATGACCAAATACAATAGTAACACCCCGTCGGAGGAATAATAACATCTCCCTTGGGTTACATCAACAAAATACATTTAGAATATCCTTTGAAGTTACAATATTTCAACAAATACCTGTGGATATTTAGTTTCCATAATCATGCCAGTGGCCTTGCAAACAGGTGCATTGTCCGTGATGATTTGTACACAAGAATCAACACCTACTTCTTCAATGATTTTGATGAATAACTCACCCATTAAATGTGCATCCTTGTATTTCCCAAGAGCATCCACCGCTTTCAAGAACACCAGTCCATTTCGAGAAGATACCATGAAATTGATGAGAGTGGATAGTGTGTTGGATCCGTCCATCCATCAGAAACAATACTCACTCCGGATGAGGGCCATGTTGTTCTAATTGGATCAAGAATTTTATCCACCTCCTTCTTTGCCTTAACCAACAATGTGGTTCTAAGTTTCCTCCCCATTTGACATAGCAATAAGGTTAAACGCATTGAATTGAGGGTTTCTCTCCCCATATTGAAGATCCCAAACCATGGTTTTTCCCTCCTTGAGCAAATTCGCCCCCCCTCTCTTGGGGCCCCCTCTCTCCCTTGTGACACTTGTCTAGCATGCAAAGAGCCTCTCTCTTTCATTTTTCCTATTTAAGGAGGCTTCCCCTCCTCATTTTGGTTACACACACCCACTCTCTTGCTCATGCTCTCATTCTTTCTTTTGCTCTCATTCCATAGCTCTTGCTTTGGCCATTGTAATTTTCAGCCATTTGGCTTTGTTAATCAAAAATCTTTGGAAGAATCTTGTGTCCATTGTTCCCATTGATGATTTGCTTCCATACTTGACGAGCTACACAAGTTTGGTTGGCCAAGGAAGCATACTTATTTGCTTTGGTAAGATTTATGGTATTTGCATTCCATAAATTTTGTGAGTTTTCATTCTTGTAGCAAAATAAGTTCATATATTTTCTAGTTAGATTATGATTTCTTTGCTTATTATTTGATTCTCACCTTCTAATAGTTGTGTAGTGAAAATCTTATAAGTTGCAAGTTATTTGGATTGAAGAGTGGGATTCCTTGGTTGGATGCTCCAATGCTTCACTTCTTGAAGAACAAAGGATCAATTTTCTCTTTCTTTACTTACAAATTTCTGCATTTTAATTTTAGTTTGTTGAGTGTTTCAAATCTGATTTTAACTCTTATATACTTAAGTTCTTTCAAAATTATTAATTTGGCAACTTTGTGTAAATTTTGTATATATATTGCACTAACATACTAACTTCTCCAAAGTGATTTTGGGCATATTTTATCATTTTCTGTTTGCTAGTTTTTAGCAGGTTGGTGACAAAACAAGGCAAAACTCTGTCAAATTTCAGCCATAGAAGAGTTTTAAGGCCACCCCAAAAGAAAAGCTTCAAGCCCACCTCAAGAAAGGAGAAAAAAACACGATTTTTCTCACTCCTTTTACCTCTTTCTTTATGCTGAAATTTCAGCCTCTATAACAAGTCCAAGAGACTCACTTGGACTTGATTTCTTGCTTTGCATTTTCAGTTAAATCAAGTCTCATTTATGTGTCATCCATTGCTAGCAATTGAAGTTGGGTTTGCCCACCTTTGCATAAGCAATTGTTGATTGACGTGGGTTTAGATTAGTTAGAGTTTCATTTTGTTTTTATTATCTTCTATATTTTTTCCCACACCTTGCAAGTGGTTTGGCTATGCCATCCTTGCAAAATCGTGCCGGCTAGTGTTTTTTTTTGTTTTGTTATTTTCATTTGCCCACACGTTGCAAGTGATTTGGCTTTGCCATCCTTGTGAAATCGTGCTAGCTTGTATCTTTCTTACTTTCATTTTTATTTGCCCACACCTTGCAAGTGATTCAGCTTTGCCATCCTTGCAACATCATGCTGGCTTGCATTGTTAATAATTATTAAATTCTTCATTTCGTTTAAAATAAACCAAGCCCCATCTTTTGCCCTGTATCCTCTCCCCCCGCCGATTCGACCGATCTAGGGTGATGAGAAAGGGCAAAGATTTGTGTTGGCTAGTTTAATAGGCACCCAGATAAGCATCTTCATTAGAAAGGAGAAAAAGAGGCTTGACCTGTGGAGCTAGTCGAGTAGAGGCCGTACGGGGCTTCGTGGCACTTTGTGTCCTCCAGTTGAGTATCCAGCAAGTTTCGAGTTTGACCCGTGGAGCTAGGTGGGAACCTTGTGTTCCCATGTTGAGCACCCAACAAGTTTCGAGTTTGACCCGTGGAGCTAGGTAGGAACCTTGTGTTCCCATGTTGAGCACTCAGCATTCTCTCTCTAATCAACGGAGATAGTCTCTTGGGGTAGACATCTAGAATAGTTCATTTCTTTGCAACAAACACGTTAATTCCCTAAGTCAAAGAAAGACATAAAATTTACTAAAACTTGCAGGACCACTTGCTTAATATTGTTACAATCATTTACATTTCTCTACTTTGTAATCACTTTATTTTAACTTACTCATTTATTGGAAATCATCATGTTTTTGTATATTTGTTAAGGTAAATGAGTTGATGCTTTAGGAAAATTATTTGAAGTTGATTATTGAAAATTATTTGAAGTTGATTATTTGATTGATTATTGATTATTGTGCTTAGGTAAATGAGTTGATTAGGAAAATTTTCTGAGTAGATCTGATAAAGGTTTAGGCAGACTGTTTTTGACATTCTTGATTCAATTCTGGGCAAATCTGGAAATTTGAGTACCTAGGGTTAGAAACCCTTGATCTGATTTTTGCCGAGAAAAATTTACTTTAAACTGTGGTTTGGACCCAGATTGGGGTTTGAAGAACTTTTTGAAGAATTTCTAAGTCATCTCATTTACGAGATGAGCTACTAATGCTTTTTGAGGGGTTTGTCCTTTTAAGGTTTCCCCAGTGAAAAACTCTTGTCTATTGTGCTGATGTGATGAATGTGTTTTTTACTGCACTTGTCATTTGTTATTTAAGTTGATCTGCAAATTTTTTAATTATTTATGCTAATGCTAAAAATTCAACACATTTAATATTAATAATATCAATATTAATTGTTATATTATTATTATAATGTTATGTATATTTTTTATATAACAATACCCATCAATCCTCGAGTACCATACCCTCAGTGCCTGCTTGAGTCTATATAATGCCTTCTTCAATTTGCATACATGAGAATCTCTCCCATGCACCTCAAAGCCTTGAGGTTGCTCAATCTACACCTCTTTCTCAATCACTCCATTGAGGAAGGTGGCCTTGACATCCATCTGATGTATCCTCCACCCTATCGTTGAAGCAATAGATATTCATATTTCAATGCTGATAGAAGTACACCTGGCTATTGGAGCAAATGTCTCCTTAGTCTACTCCCTCCATCTGCGAGAACCCTCTAGCCACGAACCTCACCTTGTACTTCTCACCACTGCCATTTGTAGTATGCATGATCTTATAGATCCATCTCAAGCTCACAATAGATTTCCCTTCTGGCCTTGACACAATGTCCCATACATCATTATTCATGATGGATGCATACTCCTCCATCATGGCATCCCTCCACACCTAGTGGTCTGCTGCCTCCTCATGACTAGTAAGCTTGAAATCAATGAGGTTTGTCATAAGTGCCATGTAACTAGGAAACTGTCTCAATCGTATGCTCTCCCTGAAAGTTCTCCTAGGATCTTCCAGATGCTCATGAGAATCTATCAGTGTCTACTCTAGCCATCTCAACCTTGTCTTCAAAGAACTAAAAGAATCCTCCAATTTCTCCTCCTAATATGAAGACCAAGTCCCTGTACCGGTCAGTGTTGGTCTTTCCTCGACCTTCGAAGTCCCACTCCTCATCCTATGCCACTGTTGAAAGGGGTTCATGTGACTACCTAAAGGCTCTCCAAAAGAGGTGGCTCATGATCCCCCTGATGCAAACTATGTGTATAATAAAAAATTCCTGAGTCATACCTCTCTTCAACCCCATGTAAATCTAAATGCCCCTCGTGCTTGACCATCACGAGATGCTCTTCCCTCAAATCATGAGTACCACTAACATCCTCGTGTTATGGTTGCTACAATCATGTTTTCACTTACCTTCAAGTGCCCTACCAAATGATGGGTTTCAGGGGATCTATCATCTTCATACAAATTTTCTAATTTTTATTCACAATCATGCTTCCCAAAATCATCTCCCTCTTTGTCATCCTCCACGCATAACTTAGCAGTTAAAGGAAGCCTATCCAACACCAAATCTTTAACTTGGTTAGGTACAAAGTTCAAACACACCCGAATCATCATAATTATCATGTGTGCAATCAACCTGCCCATCATAAGCACTAGTGTTATCAACCTCATAGGATTAGCTCTAATGGTGTATTGAAGGCTGATATTTTGTCAACCTCATTGCACACCTCCTCAACATGAGTAGATGAATGCACTTCCAAGAAGTCATCCTGGGGTTCTGTCAAACTTTCCTTATGAGATGAGGCATTCACATCACCAACCACTTCATACTTGAGCCCTTCTTCTTTCTTCCCAACTGATAAGTAAGGCTCCAACCACTCAGGGTGCTCTAGCAATGTTGTTGCATTCTTCTGATATTCTTGTGAAACTTGGAACAATTAAATGCACTAAGTGGGCATCAAATAAATGCACAAAATGCTAGGTAATTCTATCAATGCTAAGCAACAAGGCATCCAATCATGCTAACGCTATCAAAGATAAGGAGTGCACGACATTATGAAGAGTTTTAATCACTAGGCACATTCTAACTCATCCATTAGACCACCATTACAACATCTCAACCCACACTTAGCATCCAACTCAAGAACAAGTGTCCACAATAGATAACCAACCCATGAGGAATGGGGAAGCCCCTTCTACAAGCCACTAGAATGCAACCACACATGCCACACAAGAGAAACAAGGAGGGCGCTCAACCAAAGATGATACCCAAAAGCGCTATGATGCCATCTATGTGCTAAGGATCAAGAACGATCCACAAGAGAAGGACTCTATAATCATCAATACGAAGCCATCTAAATCTCCATCAATAGTAAACCCCTGCTAAAAATGTGATAAAAATCACTTGTGGACACCCATGCAAATTTAGAGGCAACATTTCCAACATTCCAAAGTAAACCATAGGAAAATTAGCACCCAAAGTGCTACAATGCTCCACCTTATGAAGATCAATATATCATAATAAAACCTTGATAACCATGTGGTGAAGCACCTTCAATCTAACCATAACAACAAGGCATAATTATTAACACTTAAAACTTACGTAGACCCTAGTTCTCACTCCATGAAATGCACCAAGTGCTAGATAATTCTATCAATGTTAAGCAATAAGGCATCCAATCATGCTAACACTATCAAAGATGAGGAGCGCATGACATCATGAAGCATTTTAATCACTAGGAACACACAAACTCATCCACTAAACCACCATTAAAACATCTCATCCCACACTTAGCATCATCAAATCAACCACAAGTTAGCATCATCTCTAAGCCAAAACTCAAAGCATGTATGAACCATGTGAAAGGATCAATATGCAATGCCCCCTTCAAGCTAGTGTTTTCCAACATTCCAAAGTACAAACCATAGGAAAATTGACACCCAATGTGCTAGGGCACTCCACCTTAATGGACATTAATACATCATAATAGAACCTTAGAAAACCATGTGGCGAAGCACCCTCAATCTAACAATTACTACAAGGCATAATTATCAACACTTCAAACATAGGAAGACCCTAAGTAAATGGGTTCTCACTCCATGAAATGCACTAAGCATTAGATAATTCTATCAATACTAAGAAACAAGCCAACCAATCATGCTAATAATATCAAAAAGGAGGAGCACACCATATCGTTAAGAATTTTAATCACTAGGCACATGCTAACCCATCCACTAGACCACCATTAGAACATCACATCTCACACTTAGCATCATCAAATCAACCATAGCTTAGCATCATCTCTAAGCCAAAAATCAAATGCACCCCTTGTCCATCAAACAACTTGCAATGTGATCCTACTACCATGGCAAAAAATCGTGTGTTCTTATGAAAATCACAAGTGCAAACCTCATGCAACATGAGGGGTAACAAAACACAACTCCTTTCTTGTGAATTTCTTCACGAGGCTAAAAGAATGAATGTGAGGTTATATGTCTTTATGATGCTACAAACCTGATCAATGACCTCCTTGATAAAGAGGATTTTTCCCATGTCCTCAAGAAATCAACACAATCGGTGGCAAATTGATTCCTTAACATTGTTGTGTGCCACTCCATGAGCAAGTTGCCAACAGCCAGATAATTAGCTACATTAACTACGATTATTTGCACATCATGTTGAACTAGTGTTGCACATATTGGCGATATATAAAAAATAACGGATAAATCGTCGAGTTTTTCCCCCTTTCAATATATCTGAATTAAAAAATCGTGAAATTTCCAATATATTCGAATATGTCAGTCTGCTGCGGGAAAATGCAAAAGTGTCCCTATTCATAGCTCATACCATCCATGTTTTGTTGATTTGACGTGTTGGAAACCACATCTAAATTATATTGAAGTTAGGGATTCAACAAGGCAAATTTCTTTTTGAATAAGGGGGCTAAAACAAGGTCCTACCTATTTACTTTTTTTGTTGTACTTATTTTATGAATGATAGATTTATGTAATGGTGTTTCAATAAAAGCATATATCATGCATCAAATCTTGGAGTAGGATCATACCTAATTGTTTTAGCATGTTGACAAGTAGAGCACCTTTTCAGTGGCCTACATTGATTAAGTTTCCAACAATCTAATCAAGCATACATAGATTAAATGTTGCATGTAAAGGTGAGGAACTATGTGGTATAGTCCTTACGAAGCCTTCCACATTTCCAATGCGGTCTTCCTCCCGGAAAGGTGAGGGACTATGTGGTCCTTCACCCCATCCAAGATGATCTGAACTCTAGGTTTGTGTCTTTAATAGATCTGCCCCTGATCTATCAATATTGCTGCAGTTTCTCAGATTTAGTTCAATAGAGCTATGATACCATGTAAATTTTCCTTTAAAAATCAAACTAGGGATAAACAGTATATATTTAATTTCTATTGATAACCACATATGAGTTTCTTTTACTAGTAATGCAGCAGAAAGTAAATACTGAGAAACATCAACAACAATCACATCAATACAGACACAGTGTTTTGGGTATGGAAACCCCCGGATAAAACCCAAGATGGGAAAACCGATGCAACAGTCAGATATGAGATCTTATTATGAAGATATAGAGTAATTACAATCCGGCTGATGAATACACCCAACCTAGCAAAATAGAGCCTCTGCAAAATTCACTGAGCAAACCCAAACAAAATGATACGACCCCCTGCGCAGTTGTACTACCTTCTACATCAGCAATATGACCCTCTGCGTCAGTTGTACAGCCTCTGCCGAATCTGTACAACCTCTTGCTAGGTGAAAGTGTGCGGCCCCTGTGCTTTTCCTGATCTTCTTGCAAATCCTCCAGATCAAACTCCTTTGTCTTCTCAACAAACTTCTCTGTTTGACTTTTCTTTGTCTCTGTGTATGTGTCCTCTCCACCAAATCTTCTTTTAACTCAATGGCCAAGCAAAAAACCTAACCCTCACTATGGATCAATAAATGTGATCCTTCGATGAGATCAATGGCCAAGATTAGATTAGCCATCACTTAAATTATTTCACTTTTCACTTTATAAAAATGACTCCATTATGTCAAGATCAAAGTAGATTAATTAATGTATTTTCCAAAGTCTAAACTTAGGAAACTTACGTTAATACATTTGGCTTCCTTTTTAATGTTGTCTAGCATGCAAGGACACATGCAATGATAGAAGACCTTCCTTGTTGCCACTTTCTAACAAAGTCCATCTGAGAGAGAGGAAGCAGCTAGTCTTATTCTTGTGGTCTTACACTGTACTTGGTTGGATTCTATATCAAGGAAGTTTTGCTGGGTTTCCTCCCCCACGAGGGTGTCCCAGGATTAATATCTATCCTTTTTGTGCTATTGTGCTTGTCATTCTTTCAGTGATCCTTTTGTTTTTGGCATAAAATCTTTTAAATTCTAACATACAGTAGTGCATGAGGCCCTTGTGTTGTCACTTGGTTAGCTACCCTACCTCTACCATCCCGGATGGGATACATTTGGTGGGAGCTACACTTTGAGTGATAAAAGTACCCTTGGTAAAATGGACAACGAAAATCCTTCACATTTTTTTAACCATCATAAATCACCATGCATCCAATGGCCTCCCATTTCCTCTTTAGGTCCTCCAATCTAGTATTGTTATCATCCTTCCTCGCTTGAAGAATTGACCCTTGCAATTCCTCATAGGTAGGGCACTCATACACTAGGCCAACAATAGCAACAACATTAAACACTCACTACCAAGAATGGATTGGTATTTGTAATTTGCAAAGCTATGTTACTATGTTCAATCCAGAAAGAACACCTCTCTGCAGACCTATCTACTTGCTTCTTTCCTTTAACCACTAACGAGATGGAAGGTTGTGCACCATATTCGACTTTTGTAATTAAGGAAGGTGAGGTCCCCATAGAACATGAACTTATATGCTTGTGGTTCTTGAGTACTAGCCGCTCTACTGATGAAAATTTCACTTTGAGAGCACTTGCCTCTTCCTTTTTATCCTTTTCATAAATAGCTTTGTGGGCAGCTTGCATAACCTTTGGGGATGACTTATTACAAACCACAACATCGCTCCTGTCATGACTGGCCCACACAATTTATGCATCAAACTTTGTTGTTTCATCCTATCTTCCAGTTCATCACACTACCAAAATGGGTTCAAAACTTAGAGCAAAGAAACCAAAAAAAACAAGCATCCAAGATTGCAGAAAAAAAAATGTTTGGTTAAAAAACAGACATAAATTATTCTATAACCCATGAAAAAAAATAATAATAAGAGGCAACAAAACATGCACTTTGAAAAACCTGCATAAATCTAGAACTAAAACTAGTTAAAAGGGTGGAATTTTAAGAAATCAATGGGATATGAGAATATGAAAACTGTAGGTAGATAGAAATCAATCCCCATTCCAAGAACAAAAAATCTTTGATGGCAATGAGAATGATTGTTTGCCCTCCTAAGATCCATTATTGACAACAATAAACACCTTTCCTCTCAATTCCCAAATGCTACAAAGACAAATGACTCAAAAAAAATTGAAAATAACCATTTTGTGTTTAATCATTGCCTAGCTTATTTTTAGGTTTTACTATTTAGCACTAATTTTCCCTAAGCATTAGGATTTTTCCTCCACACACCCAAGTCATGATTTTTACTAAACAACACAATTTTTCTCAGGTGAAAAATCATTTTGAGTTTGGACTCACAATTTTTCGCTATGTTGCATACCCATCAAATTACAACACCAGTCACTACCAATAGTTTATGATCAAGAAATTTTTTGTTGTTTTATAAAAATTAACTAGGGATAATTAGTGATCGCATACATGATAGGGAAAATAAATGATAGCATACAAATCATGATAGAAGAACTGCAATATCTTCTTACCGTAGAACACAATCATCCCCATCAGTGAATTCATGTTTCTCGTCTTCTTCTTCAGCTACCTCCTCCTCACTATCACTACAAATCAATGCTTCACTCCCACGCTGTTCATAGTAAATACGCCTCCTTCCCACAACTGATTGGTCCTCTGTCATCCTTTGGTTCCTACACCACAAATCTAGTATTTAGAACAAAGTAAACGAAAGAAATCTACATCATCACAGTGAAATACCTGAGAAGAAAGAAAAATCTCAAAGCATGAGAAAAATACAATGTATAACATTGAAGTTGATAAGATACTATATAGAAATCTTATGTTAAAACTTAAACATCAAAGAGCTTAACCCTCAATCACAAGAATATTGCAATAAGATATTAGTAAAGAAAATGCATGGCTCATGAAACACCAAAAGTTCAAATCTTCCTTAGGATGTAAGTGCAAGAATATATAGCACTAATGTAAAACATTATTCCATATTAAAATTTATAACCAAAAGTTCAAAATTTAAAGCTTAACATTTCAAAAAAAAGTAAACCATAACTACAAGGTTCCAAAATTGAAGAGAAGGGCAAACAAATTGGTGAATAGAGGATAGGAAATGAAGACATTGGAATATTACATAAAACTTTAACAAATACACTAGTTTCACTCCCTATGAGCTCATCAGTAGACTTGGAGAAAAAATAAAGGGGTTAACTAGTACAGATATTAGGTGGTGGATTTCTAAAAATTAACCCAAGTGAGAAAACAATCACAATTCTAAACTTAAATACAATTGCAATCTTAATTGAACTCCTAAAAATGGTAAAAACTTTCCAAAAAATAGGTTAGATACCCCTATTAACGATAAGGATTGAAATAAAGCTTCAATTTGAGAACCAACCTGGCTAGAAGAACTTGCAATAATAAACCTTTTCTTTGGTATTAAATGCTGAAAGTATAAACAGAAAATCTACTGAATTGAAATCTTTTATCTCAATCTCCAAAATGTGTTCATACAGTGAGAATAGAACTATCTAATAGAATAACCATTCACTCTGAACCTACAATACAAATTCAAATCTATTTGTGCTCTCAAAAACACTAAATATTGTCCAAAATTAAATTTGATAGTCATAGTAAATGAAATGAACAACAGTTCATTTAATAAAGAAACATCCAACATATGTAGGTCAAAAGACAGTAATCCATAGGAGACAAATAAAATATATGTTGAATAAAAATAGATGAGATGATGATATGCTACAATGCCATGGGACGGTGTGTTTAAATAAGAATTCACGGGTCACCGTGGACTGAATAGACACGTTTTTTCATTATGTCATGCCACTCAATTAATTAATGAATTAATAACCTTTTTGTTTCTCCCCTTGATTGGAATGGGTTAATGTTCAAGGATAAGTCTATGGTCCACCAAGTTGGCAGGAGCACATGGGACATGATCTGACTAACAAGCTTATTTTTTATTTGAAACGTTATTTTCACCCATCTTTTCACCAGACACCAACTCCATTCTGTCTAAGTGAAGTTTCTACCTACCAATCAGATTTGACTCTTCAGATTTCAGTGAAGATGAGCATGTTTAGGAAAGATACAGATTCTATTCTGCTTAGATCCAAAGTAGATATGCTAGCACTTCTTTTTTTATGTAGGATAGGGGCACTGGTGTGCCCATTCTTTGATTCCTTGAAGTGTTGATCTTGATGTTTAATGTAATATATGCTACATTTTCAAAAAAAATATAGCTAACTAGAATAAAAAATGTAGGAGGGATGGGGACCAAGATTTTAGTGATTTCATGGTGATTGTTTTGCCAATAGAAATCTTCACCCTTTACCCCTCATGTTGTATGAGGCCTTGATCCACATAGAAGACCCTGCCCAGCAGGCTGCATATAGAGGACATGTGGCTTGTTGTCACCTTTTGGAGCCATTATCTACACAGTTGCATGCATATTTGTTTGATTGAGGGGGTAATTCACACCTCCTAGGCAGAGGGACAAATGTGAAGGCATGCCACATCACCAGGAGCTAGAATTAGAAGAGCACCTTGCATTATAGGCTTGCATATGATGTCAGTTGTCACATTGTCATGATACATGAGTTTAGACACTTGGTTGATGGAACATAGGCTTACTGATGGATGGTTTAACACTTGGCTGTGTTATCCACTAAGTTGTACTTAGGGGATCTCCAGTGAGCCACCAAGGATCAGAACAAGTAAATTGTTCCTACTCGGTGCTCAGAATTTCCAAGGATTCATCAAGACCAAATGTTGGTCCCTTTGTAATTTTTACATGTTCATACCCTGCAGGGATTTTGTAATAAATGACTTAGCGTGATGAAAATTACGTAAAAGGTTTGGCTTGCCTAGGACTTGGTTATCAATACTTTACTCTAGGGTGTTTTTTTCTTTGGGAATTACATGTCGTTTTTTAATGACTTGTAATTTTTGAGTTTTTTACGCACTCCTCCAAAGCTAGAGTAAATGTCTTGGTAAGAAAGCCTTAGGAGGTTATTAGAACCTAGGTGTCAATGTATATTACCATGCTAGTCATTGTTTTTTGAGACATATGAACACGTATTAAGTCCCCCATAGGTTTTTTTTTAATTTCCGGAAGAAAAAAAAATTTATGTTTTTTAGGCTTATTTTTTATAAGTTAATTAAAAAAATTTAAAAATGCATAAAAGTGTGGTCTAGACTCCGATTGGGGCATGGGGGTACTCATTTTCTAACTCAGAGCATATATTTTACTCCTAGACCCACTTTCCTAAGTTTTTAAGTGATTCATTTTTCACTTAATTAACTTTTAGTCTAAAAGACCAAAAAATGAGGAAATAAAAGAATTCAACAATTTCCAAAAGGTAAAAACATGCCGAAAATGAAATTTCTGAGTTGGCAAAGCTATTTGCAAATATTCCTGACTTTCTCGAAACATGTTGGAGCATTTCTCTCATGCGTAAGAGGAAACATGACATTGCCAATTGAAGGGGGCGCACTTCCTCAAGGAGAGGGCGCATTTCCTAGGAAATTTATGGAAAGAGCAGATGTAAACTGGAATGGGTTGGGTTTGGTTTTGGAATGAGTCATGTCTGTTTTAAATTGTTTCCATTTGACAAGCTCATGCCAAGTTGGTGAATGCACCACCCTCTTCTTCTCTATTTTTCTATTTAAGCAAGGCTCTTGCTCTTCAATTTAAATGAAGCAAGTAACCTCTGCTACTGTAATGATCATTATTTTTTCTGATTTTGAATAAAAGTCAAGGCTTTGGAGGTCTGAATGGTGTAAGATCATGTTGATGTGAATGATGCGATTAATCAAGGTGATATTTGACTAAGCTATTGTTCATTTCTTACAAGTTTTGCAGATCTGATTTCTAGCTTAAAAATCCATTATGGTTTATTGAGTAAACATTTAAAGTATTAATTTGTTTACTTGTATTTGTTTATCTGAGATTAAGAAGCAACATTTTGTAGTTGGTAATACTTGTGTTCTTCTAATTTCATTTGATCGAATGCACTAGATTGAATCTCACTTGTTCAAAGTTTGTGTGTAACTTGCAGATTATCTCAGGTGAAGGAGAAGTGGGAGCTTGGTTGCATCCCTTCTTTCCTTCATTCTTCATCTTAAAGATCTAACATTTCTTGCATTTCAGGCACTTCTATGTCTTAACAAAGATTCTAGCCAAGCTTGAGGGCTATTTCTTCATCCTTAAAAAATTAAATCTTTTTCTTGTAACCTTTAAAAGCAAGCTTAGATTTTTTCTTAGCTTGATTATTTAACTAGATCTAAAAGCATTTCTTTTTAACCTGTTATCATAAGCTTAGATCTAGTGAATCTCTTAGTATTTTGAGTGGTTTAAATTCCTTCAACTTTCGCAAATACTAAGGTGTAAAATCTTGATTGTATTTTATGCTAATCCACTAATTTATAAAAGATTAGCTTGCTGGTTTTTGTATTTTGTTGACAGGTCAAGATGAAATGCTGACAAAATTTTCAAGTTTTTAGCCTCCCAAAGCATCTCCAAATCCCCCCTCTTCCATCCCTTTCTTCCGGCAATATATTGTAAGCCTTTTGGCCAAAGTATAAAGTCAAAAAGCAACCCTTTATTTAATTATCAGCAGTGTAACAATTTCATAAAAGAGCAAATGGGATTACGGCTCCCACACCCCTCTTCCCCTATTTGGGGGAAGACTATATCTATTCTTGAAGTGGGTTGGATTTTCTTGTTTGTTTAGATTATATTTGATTACTTCAACTTTTAAATCAATCAAGTTTATTTAAAGATTTACAAATTTTATTCAAAGTAATCAAATACTAACCCGACATTTATTTGCCGTAATAATTAGTCTAACAATTTTTTGTTCACACAAGCACACAATCCGTCCTGAAGGGTTGTATCTCAACTTTACTTGCTTTCATAAATTGGAAAGAGCATTTTCCTATTCCGTGTATGCTCTACTCCTCGCAGCTCAATCTGAATCTTGGGGATATCAAAAGCGGAATTGTGGACTTTTTAATTTTCTCACATCTAATTAAATAACTCATTTTAATAAAAGTAACTACCCAAAACATTACGAAAATTCGGCGTAAACGATTTTGGAGAAGTAGTGGGCAAATTCTTCAGGGAAAGTGGGAACAACTAGAAAGCGACTGTGGGGTCCCATTAGGCTACACCCTTGTGGTGTAGTGTTTAACACCCCCCCACGACTCCATTTAGCCCACATTTTCCCGTGCAGAGACACTCTTCCCAAATTCCAGACATATTCCCAGTACCACTTGGTATATCGAGAATCCCCTTCCTTTAATTACCCAATCCTAATTTAACACATAAAATTGAATCAAAAATAGCAATACACTAATTTACTTAACAAATAATGCACAACAAAAATTCAACAAGAAATCATTAAGACATTTAACACATTGATTTACCCTGGTGTTATAGCCCAAAATGACACTCCTATGTCCGTGACGACTTTTCCCTATTTTCGTCGCATGACAACATTTCCATGACGACACTTAATGAAAATTCCTGTCAGTCACTCAAAGGACACTTGTGAATGGAGGAGCCATATCTAGAGTTCTGTAACTCCGTTTAACCTCTTCTCTGGACCATTGGAAAGGTATCAGACCAAGGAAAAACTTTACAGAAGACACCAACCCCTGCAAATGCTTGAAAATACCCTAAAAATGGATTTTTTGACCCACACGTGAGTTTTCCTAAGGAAACCTGTGTTTCACTTGCTCCTTTTCCTAAGGAAACCCGCGAGTATGTCCTGAAGTGGCCAAAAATATATTAAAACATGAAAAACCTCGAAGTTGGGGTGGTTTGGGTCGTTTTGGAACTACTCCTTCGATTGTAACTAATCCTTATTTGACCCTAACTCTTCAAAACACTATAAAGGAGAGGGGGAGGGGTCCATGAAAGGGGACTTAGCCTTTGCATTGTTATGTTGTTGAAATTGGGACCGTCATCCCCCTACCTTTTGCTTGGCTGTCATCTCCCTTTGTTGCAGAGCTTGGAGGCTGGAATTCTTGGAGAAGAGAAGCAGGAGATCCAGATCAAAGGTTTCACGAGGTACCTTGCATGAGGAGAAGATATATCTTGTACTTCTTCCACTTGATAATAAAGATTTGATGCTCTTCCTTTTCCAAATCAATGTATGATGTATATTGTATCTCTGTTTATGATTACATGTTGATGGTTATCAGATTAGGGTTTCATATTATTTTGATTATCATCTCTTTACATGTAGTCAAATTGGTTTGAGGAAGGCATGAAGCTTGTTTTGTAGGTCTCATGGATTGAGGAGCAAGAGGATGGCTAGAGAAAGCTTGGATCAACCTTCAGTCTGTAAGGTATGAACCTTTCTAACCCTTGAATCTTGTCTATGTTATGCTTCCAATACTTCTCTATATCAACCTTTATACCCCTAGTACGTTGGTGGCCTCGACCCCATCCATAGGAACATTTTCCCTAACAACAAAACTGGGGACTCCACTGGGGAAGCCTTGTCTGTTTTTGGGTCTCCTTGTCTTGTTTTTCCAGTGTAATTAAGGTTCTGAGTCCTTCTTGCAGGTTAGGAGTTACTCTCAGGTCTATGTGAACACCTTCCTTACCTTTCTAGGGTTGTTTTTTACTTTTTTTTAAGCCTCCCACCACCCACACATAACTGTTACACTGCACAGTCACATTTTCCTAATGCACACGCGACTTCCCTTAAGGAGACATGCACGTCACTTGCCCTTTTCCTTAAGGAAACTTGCGAGCTCCCTTTTTCAGTGATTTTTCACCCTTTTTGGGCTTGTTTGGGGTGGTTTGTTGTTGGTTGTGGGTTCCTGTTGTGTCCCCTGTCTGTGTACGACCAGTAGGAAGTGGTGTCTCTCTTTGAATGTACTCTGACTTGGTTTGTGACTTCTTTCTGAAGCACTTAGGCTTGTTTCGTGCTCTTCCCCCCACCTCCTTGCTTGGCATGACCTTTTGGTGCATGGTTTTAATCAGCCTCTGTTAGCAATCATAGTTTGAACTTAGGAGCTTTTTGATCTCTGTTTCCTTCATTCTTGTTGGTTAACTTCTTCATGCCAAAATTGTTGGCTTGTCCCCTTATGCAAGTCTCCCTTCCAAGTAAGGTCTAATCTAACTTTAGGGAAGCCTAGGGTATGTTTGGTGGTTATAGGACAGAAGTCCTTTTGCTTTGTTTATATTATCTGTATGCATTAGTTTGTAGGTTGTTTTTCTTTCTCATTTGTAAAGAAAAAGTAAAAAACAACAAGTATTTGCTTTATATGCATTTAGGCTAGGGTTTAGTCTTAGGTGCATTGCATACCTCTATCTTTTGAAAATACAAAAAGAAATCTTTCTTTTGTGGCTTTCATTTTCAATTCTGAAAAGATAAGAGAAGTAAAATTTTGCATTTTGATTCTCTTTCGTTTAGTCGTCTTGTTTCTGCTTTCATGTCAAAACACCATTGGTTTCATTTCCGCTACCTTTGAGTAATCAACAGCCCTTAAAAAAACGTTAACATTTAAAATATATTAGTAACATTTTCCTTCTAGGGACGACACACACTAGTCTAGGCTAGTGTTTTGGGTTAGGGACATCTTTAACTACCCAAAACTTTAAACTCAAACCTAGTGGCTTTTCGTTCAAGAAATCCAATCTCATAAAGAAAGACACTGGAAAGCTCCTCTAACACAGGAGTCAAGCACGAGGTCGTGCGATACTGAGTTGTTGAGAACTTGAGATACCCCTCCTATACTCGGTTGAGCATACACCAAAGTTGTAGCACGTTTGGGGCCTTCTCAATGTTGGACACACAAGATACACTGAGAGGGGGATGAATCAATGTGAGCAGCTTTTATTACTTTTTCACTTTTAACAATCAACAACTTATTCAATATCATGTATTATCACATTATCATTATATCATCATCAGCATTATTATCGTCATCTTATCATTATCACATAAGAAGCATAGCATGATACACAGTACACCAGATTTTACGTGGAAACCCAACTCTTGGGGAAAAACCACGGAAGCCTTTATAATAATAGTTGTCCAAGAACAACTGGAAGGAGGCAACAACCTCCTTATTACAATGACTTCAGTTCCCTAGCTACAACTAGAAGGAGGCTACAACCCCCTGATTTACAAGCTACAACTCCCTAGTTCTCCAGCTACAATTAGAAGGAGGCTACAACCCCCTTTCCTTGTCCTGTCCTGCCACCCAGATAAGAAGGTAGAAACTGAACTACTGAACCACCAACCGCATTGATCCGACGGACCTGCTAATCAACACTTGTACTACACTGCACAATCACTATCACTAATCACTGCACCACAAGTGTATCATACTGCTCAACCAATGTCACTACTAACCACTGCTCATCAACCTGTACAATCGATTTGCCCAATCAAGCTGTAACAATCAATCTATTGCTCACATCATCCGACTCAATCAATCTGAGTCTAACCACCTGCACACCCAACTCAGTCCACCTGAGTCAAACCAACTGCTCATACAACTCAGCCAATCAGACCAACTGAACATAAGCGAACCTGTGCCAATCTTGCTCAACTGTCAAACCAATCTCTAAATCTATTGTTGATAACTTATGCTTTCACCTTACTACCAAATCATCACTCATATCACTGATATGTTGTTTCAATGCTACACACAGCTCATGTACGTCCTTGTACACCTCGTCATACACAATCATTGAACAGGTAATTTTGCTCTTCTTTTACTGAACATAAATAGGCATCAACATAGTGTGTCATCATAGGATATGCATCATCTTCATCTTCATAGGGTATGCACCATCTTCATAGGATATGCACCATCATCATCATCGTGTACATCAAATGAACATCATATGTACATCATAGAGTATAGGAGAGCATCATAGCATCTTCATCATCATATCATAGCATGTGTCAAGGAGTGCATAGTGCAGTAGGTATCAACACATCATCACATCATAGTGCGTATAGGAGTAGTACAACATCATAGAGTGTGCATCATCATGTAGCATAAGGGTGCATCATCACACGCATCATGGAGTGCAGAAAGCATGGGAGTGCATCATGCATGCGATATAGATAGGAGTGCATGCATCACAGAGTGTACATCATAATCACATGCATCATCATCTCATGGCATATATGAATTTGCTTCACCCATCAATGCACTACTGTATTGTAAATTACATATCACTGTACACTCTTTCACACTACACTATTTACATTCACTAGTACACTACTGTACATACACTTGTACTCACTCACATACCACTGTACCCTTTACTGTATATACATATACTCACTGTACACACATCACACTTGTACATAGTTCATCACTTAACATTCACTGCACACTTCTGTACATTACTTGTACATACACACCTCTACACTTTACTGTACATCTACATTTACTCTATTTACACACTCATATTGTAGCTTACATTAACTACTTTACACTGTACATCACTACATCATACTTGTACATAATGCATACTTCACACAACATTGTTCATCTATACACTTGTACATCCTGTATACTTTTCACATACTTCACACAACACTTCACTATCATATTGTATACTCTTCACATACTTCACACAACACTTCACTATCATACTGTTTACTCTTCACATACTTCACACAGCACTGTATATCACTATACCACTGTATTTATGGTTCACTCATACATTATCATCATCTAGTGTATCAAGTTATATCATTGTTTATGCATATTACTGTTTGCTAGTACATACATTTGTATACACATATTACTTGTACACTTATTGTTCACACTGTCATTCATATACTTATGCATACCTTTACTGAGCAAGTACTAGGGCTGTTGATAACTCTGTGAAAACTCACGTCTGTTCACATTCATAGCAGCAGTAAAACATCTGACATCAACCACAAGTTCAAGGGATGTCTTCAGACCGTGAGCAGCAATCAGACTTCAAACTCGGGTCTGTAAAAAGGCAGCAGCAAGAACTTCAATCAAAACTTGGATTGTTCTTCTTGGAAAAAATTCGGGAGCATATGATGACAAACCAGACTAAAAAGGTGTCTGTGTGGAAAACTCGGGTAAGGTTGTTGTTGCTATCTATACCCAAGAAATAGTCTCAAAGATTCGGGTCTGCAAATTTGGTTCTCTCCCACAGTCAGCGAGAAGGAGGCTCAGCCCTTGCACTGTAAACTCAAAATGTGGTTGTTGCTCACTGTTTTAACCCCAAGAAAAGATTGTATCTCTGTGAAATTTGTATGCCTCAGTCTACTACCCCAAATCTCAGTCCAAACTCATGCATTCATTGTTGTAGTTATGGCATAGTGTTTGGTGTATTAATAGGCGTTGAGAGAAGGAGTCTTACGGCCGACCTAATGAGGAATAACATCATTTATTAACTATAAATTGTTTTATTAAATTAAAAATCTTATCATTACTTAAGGGGGGGGGTTCACAATCTTTTAATGTTTTACCACTTACTAGGGCTGACTTCTAGGTGGAGGATAGAGGGGTAATATTTATTAATTTCAAGATTATTTTAACATGTTTTAACACCTTAATAAGGTTTGCAAACCATATGTGTGTGGGTGTCTAGTCCTTAAGAGAGGGTCCAATAACACTTCATTGAATTATTAAACATTGTTTTAACATTTCAACTTGCAAGAGTTTGATGGACTTGTGTGTTTAAGGTTCACCAAAAGAGGACTTCAAAGGCTAATCAACGTGAAGGTACAATGGGAAACATTAAGGGATCAAGAGAGCATCATTGTGAAAAGTCATTAGTGTTTTAAGGGAAAGACATATAACATAGGGTAGTTGTAGGCTTAGGAACCAAAGGTAAGAATTTTAGGGTTCATTAATAGGTCATCAAGGTTACCATAAGCTTCATAACCATGTCCATCAAGGTGTGGGTTCAGGGACTTCTCCTAGGATACCATGACCTCATTAAAAACACAAATGACCACAGAATGGGTCATTTGGACTCTAAACTTCTTTAACCCACCAAAGACACTTTCTGGGAAACTAGGGCATAAGTTGTGGTACTGGGGAACCAAAGAAACAACTAGGGAATTGTAAAACAACTTAGGGGTACTTAAACACTCTAAAGGGTGTTCAGGGCTTTTGGCAATGTCCCAAGGGCTCCAAGGGCTTCAAACTTGGGCTTGGACAAGGTCAAAAGGTCTCCCTAGACACTAACAACTACTTAACCCTCAGGGGCTCCTCAAGGGGCACCAAGACACACTTATTGACATCAATGACCAGGCATTGTTGGCATCAATGACAACTTAATTAACACTCAGTAGCTCCTTTCGGCCCCATGTGGTGCCTGGTACTGTTTGAGTTTCGGGTTTAGCTACCCTTCTCATGTGCATCGGCTGGACTGACGACTGTTCCGCTGGAATTTCTTTGTGATTTTGGTAGCCTTAGTATCTATACTTCTAGGACTCTACACAGGTTATGGTGGAAGGCTATTTCCACTATACCTAGGGAAAGCTCGGGAGGAAATCCCTTACATACAATTTGGGAAAGCGGTTTGGTGATTCAAGCACTTGGCCCCAAGGCGGTGTATTGTGAACCCCAAGTAACTATTCTTCGTCCTTCACTGGTTAGTTTTGGGCCCTCATCATCCCAGACTCTCCTTTGGAAGTTATCCTTGTGTGCCTGGTCTAAATACTTAGGATTTTTTGCTAGTGGTGTGCTCTTTGTGCTGATGGTTGCTAGTTGACCTCGGACTTTGATTTCTTGTTGAGTCAGAAACTATGGCTAGTACCTCTACGGACACTAACCAAGAGACCCCCATGCTAGGGGCTTCTTGTGCTTTACCTTTTAATGGGAATGTTGGTGTTCCCTTGATGGCCACTTTGAATCTACCTCGATTCACCCTAGGGCTACCAGTTTGGTTGTTTTCCACTCCAACCGTCCTGAATGCTCCTGATGCTTCGCAAGCAAACACCTTATATCAAGGGCATCAAAACAATGTCTCCCCTTCACCAGTAGCTACCTCTCCTCCTCCTCCTACCTCATTCGGTGAAAGTTCTGATACTAGTAACCTGTAATCTAAAAGGAGTAAAAGAAGGAAGAAAAGGAAGAAGACACGAAAGCAAGGGGGCAATCACTCAGCCTCTGGAGGTCATGCGGGGGGCACCCGTCCAACCTCTGTAAGTCATGTTGGGCCTAACCACTCAACCTCTGCAATTCAAGTTGACCCTAATTATTCAGCCTCTGAAGGTCATGCTGGGGGCACATACTCAACCTCTACAAGTCATGTTGATCATAACCACCCAGCCTTTGGAAGTCATGTTGGGGGCACACACTCAACCTCTGCAAGTCATGTTGAACCTATTCACCCAGCCTCTACAGGTCATGTTGGGGGAACCCATCCAGCCTCTACAAGTCATGTTGGACCCAACCACCCAGCCTCTGGAAGGCATGTTGGGGGCAAACAACCAACCTCTGCAAGTCATGTTGGATCTAACCACCCAATTTCTGGAGGCCATGCTGGGGGCAAACAGTCCGCCAATGCAAGTCATGGTGACATTGTTGAGAACACTAACCTTCCAAAACGCAAGCCCAATTTCCCTTGTAAGCTTTGTGAGGGAGACCACCTTAGTCATTAATGCCCTGCCATTGCAAAGGTACGAAGAATATGGTTCCAAGGACACCCTGTTCCTGAACAACTTGTGATTTCTCAACAACCTATTCAACCTTCGGTTGATCAAGTGGTTGAACCAATACAATCTTTGGTCAATCCCACTCTTCCTTCGAAGAGTGACCTTTATCAAGTGATTGAACCAATACAATCTTTGGTCAATCCCACTCTTCCTTCGGAGAGTGACCTTCATCAAGTGGTTGAATCGATGCCATCTTCGATCAATCCCACTCTTCCTTTGGAAAGTGAATCGTTTGCTAGTCATGTTTTCTTCACTGCCAGTTCATAACCTTCTGGACAAGCGGGCACTGACTTCGCTTGGAATGAACCCCCGCCAAGCCCTCAAATTGTTTCTTTTAATTGGGATATCCTAGCAGAGCCGCACCTTCCTTCAGATGCACCTTTTCAAATAAAGGTCCAAATTGGACACTATACAATTGTCCGTTGTATTGTCGATGAAGGAGCCTCTATTAGTATTTTATCCGCACGTGCTTGGAGAGGCATGGGATCTCCCAACCTTTTGTCGACTGATAGTCAGTTACTGGCTTTCGATAGAATAACTAGTCAAGCTTTGGGAATTCTTACCCAAACCTCTGTTACTTTGAGTGGCAAGACCGTCTTAGTTGATTTTATGGTGATAAAGGACCCCTTGGACTTCAACATGCTCCTCGGGCGTGATTATGTTTATGCTATGCAAGTTGTGGTGTTAACACTCTTTCGTGTGATGTACTTTCCTCATAACGAAAGCATTGTTACTGTTGATCAGCATTTCTTAATCCCTCTTTTTACTCGACTGCAGACCAAGTTTTTCCTTTGTTGATTCCCAGTGTTTCGGTAGACACTACCCCGCCACGGGTGAATTATGTAGCCTCATATCCCCTTGTGTCTATTGAAATACTGAGAAGGGGGTGAATCAGTATTTGCACAATTATAAAAAATTTAATCGAGAGCAAGTTGCTAATCACCAATCATAGCATATCAGCAATGTACATGAAAATGACAAGATGCACAGTACACAATATTTTGACGTGGAAACCCAAGTCCTAGGGGTAAAACCACAGAAGCATTTTTAAAAATAAATTTGACCCAACAACAACTGGGGTAAACAAATTTAATTCAACTTTACCAGCTACAACTAGAAGGGGCTACAACCCCTTAGGCTTCGTCAGCTACAACTGACAAGCTGCTACAATAGCTTAACTCACAAGATTGTGAGCCCTAGCACTACCCTACCACCCTGAAGAAAAAGAGGACTAAACCTGTGGACCTATCAAAACCAATCACTGAACTTCCTGTTGTTGATAATCTCTGCTCTCTTATCACTGCCAAGTCATTACAGTATACTGATAAGTCATTTCATTGCCATACACTGCTTGTTAGATTTTCTTAAGATTATAGCAGTATATCTTAATTGCATTTATCAATAGGATCACTAGAAGATAGACAAAGCACAGAACAATAACACGAGTATTTTTCACCTGGGAAACCCAAATGGGAGAAAACCCAACAACCTTCGTCTAGAGATAATAATTCTGAGATCAAAATACAATGAAGAAAGAAAAATATGGAAATGCTTTCCAAAGATGTAAACCCTGAAAACGGTATTCTTCTGCAGTGTAGGCAAACTTCTCTCTCTCCCACAAAATTGCGCACTTCTCTGAGCTGCTGTGCTACTGCTATATGAAATAATGAGGGGCGCCTCCTATTTATATTGTTTTCCCACTCAGAATTTAACTGGGGCCGACTTCACTTGGGGGAGCAATATAACTTTATAATTCATAATTTTATTTTATTTCTTTTATTGCTGTCTTTTCACCCGAAGGATTACATTGTTCTTTCTAGGGTTTGTATGAATGATTACAACAAGTTCAACTGCCGAAGGAGGACAATAAGAATAGCTTCTAAAGTTGCACAAACTCCAACACTCCTTCTCAACAAGGAAGGTATTCTTCGATTTTCATAAGCATCACGATCATCTGGGTTTCATCTATACATCTATACTGTCTCCATCATCTCTAAACGTACTGAAGGTTGTATTTATGAATTTGTTCTATCCAGATGGCTAAGAGAAAATATTCTGCTACCTTTCTGTCTCTATTGCCAATGGAATACTTCCATACCTGGATAGATATCCTGGATGAGCACATGTGCACGACCATCTACTACATGTTCGTCTCATCTGCCGATGAGGTGCTCCCATACTAGGCTGAGCACATGAACGAGTAGAGGTACATGTTGTTGAATTTTAGCATTAGCATAAATACTTTAAAAATTTGCATATTAACTTAAACAAATGACAAGTGCAGTAAAATACATTCATCACATCAACACAACGGACACAAGAGTTTTTCACTGGGGAAACCTTCAAAGGACAAATCCCCAAAAAGCATTAGTAGCTCATCTCATAAATGATATGACTTAGGAAATTCTTCAAAAAGTTCCTCAAACCCAAACAAGGTTTTCCACAATGACAGAAGATCAATTTCCAGAATTACATAAAGAAGTGCCAAATTGGATTTTTCAGAATTAGGGCTTTACTGCCCTGAATTTTCTCTACTGCCCAACTTTAGTAGGCTACCCGAAAACTATCACATCTACCCATATCTGACCTTTACCCTGTTAGATTGCCTGTCTATACATTTGGTCGAAACTTTTGCTTCTGCCCTATCGCCCGTCCTTTCTCTTGACCGGCCGTACACTGCCCGACTACCTTGTTTCTGCTACCCAGCATCTTTGATGCTGCCCGAAAGGGTTTGCAGCCAGCCCGTAATTTATATGGGCTGGCCCAAGGGCCTTGTTGCCGCCTAATACACACTTTAGAACATGGAAAGTCTCCAACCACTGTGTGCGTCCTTGGGGGCAAGTGAGAGCTAGGGACCACTGTCACCACAGTCCACAACTCCTTCGTTTAGGCTTAATCCCAACAGAGCCAAGGGGGGTAGTCCCTAAGGAATGCTAAGTTCCTAGATTTATTAACAAATTAGTTAAAGGGATTAATTATTAAGGTTTATTAAATTATTAGACCAATGCCTTAGATAAAGAATAGAATCGATATATTACAAGCTAAGATTAGCCACAGTTATCTAAGCAAGATCCACAAGATTATAATTACTTACAAAAAATATACAATTGCTAAAGAAAGATATACAATATACACGTATAAAGCAAAGGGAAATGTATACACCACACCACAAGTTATTCACTTAATGCCTTAATACAAACCACAATGCAAATGCCAAGATGAGATATTTAGATATGCAAGATTTACAATTACTTAAGCATTCAACACATGAGATTGCAAGAGCTGAAATAAATACTTGAAATCAAAGTGAAATGCTGGAGTGAAACAATCCCTGCTAGAGTATCCTATTGGTGAAACGTTTTGCAATGTCTCTTGGTTGATTTTAATAGATTTTAAGGGGTGCCTTAAATAATCGATTAATGTCTTGGAACCAAGGGATGTGTCTACCCCGACCACATATCTTCTTAAACCAAAGATGGAGTGTTGTTGTGCTCAAAACAGTGGAAACCAGTCCACCTGTAACTCGCAGATCAAACCCCTAGTGCCGACGCGCTCATCAGGTGGGACGCGAACGCCGTGAGGCCCCCCTCGGCCTCTCACCCCCCGTAGCTTCCAACGGTCATTCGTTTTTAATTGGTTCAGACAATATTATGGTGGATGCCTATTACTAAAACCTCTTCCACTCCCTGTCGTATCTCGTGAGTACTCCGCAGAGTGATAACCGAATAGAGGATCAAGGGCCAGAGAAGTTGTTGGTTTATTTTAGAGGGTTACTTTTAGATCTTGTTACTGTTGAGCATGCAAGGTTTATTTTAGAACGAGCAACATGGTCAACCAAGCGGTATCCCTTATGGGAAATGCTAGTACTTGAACCCCGGACTGAAAAAAGTAAATGTGTGAAATATTTGTAGCAGAAAGTAAGTTATCTAGTTAAACTAAGCCCCCAAATCCTTCTGCTTTTCATACCCTTTGGTCCAAGTTCCCCGAAGGGAGATAACGGAAGGCAAAGGATACACCGAAAGACTTGAGTTGTATGATTACTCTTATACAATTAAAACAAATGCTTATGCTTGAAATAGATAAAACTTTGAGAAAGTAAAGCAAGCTAATAAACAAGTACTCTAACTTTACAACAATCCCCAAAGGGAAAGGTGGGTGAACTTGAAAAGTAAAAGCTAAGCTAAATTAAATTGTTACGTTATGTTATGCTATGTTATGATTTACAATGAAATAAAAACTAGCAACTAAACACCTAGAGAAAATAGACTTTTCAAGCCTCAAAACACTATGAAAAATGAGGGGGAAAGGTTAGAAATGGACCCTCTTTGAAGCGGGTACAAGAGGGGTGTTTTTTGATAATTATTTGGAACCACCTCCCCTTAATACCTGTTAAAACCTGTCAAAAACCAGCAAGCAAAAGCTTGCTGGAATTTACAGTAAACTCAGAAAAAACAATGTTATTAAAGTTAGTATAAAAATACAAATATTTACAGAAAATTTCAGATTTGAAAATGATTGAAAACAAAAAGTTGAGGGCTGAAAATGCAATTTCCAGCCACCTAAATGATGTAAAAACAATATATTTAAGCTACTATACTAATATATATTGAGTCAAGGCCCTAAAACAAGGGTTTTATTCATTAACCCATGAATAAAACCAAGTTTTATTAGACACGTAACTCTATGAGGGAAAATGTAAACAGTAAAAGAAGTAGATTGACAAACACAGAGAGATTAGGAGCTTGGCTTTGGAGGCCCTCCTTCAAGCCTTTGGATCTGCAAGAAATGGGTGAGCAAGACTACACAATGCAAGCAAGAAGATGAGCAAAATAAATAGCTCTACAAAAACCTTTCTAGATTTAAGTTAATCTACTCACAATGAAAAGCAAATAACCATTTACCATTCAATCCCTTTGCAAAGGGCATTTATGCTTCACAAAATGAAAGTAAATACTCACAAATGGAACAATAATACCTCAATGCTTGAAGAGGGAAGCCAACACACCATAGAAGAGATTTCCTCTAAAGAATTTCTTATATTATAGGCCCAACTAGGGAAAGATTCAATACAAAGATGAGTCAAAAATGGCTTGAGCAAAATGCCAGAATAAAGAGAGAAGAGAAGAGAAACAAAGATTTTGGCAGCATAACCATGCTACCAAGAACCTTCATGCTAAAATGAGAGGAGAAGCCTCTTATTTATAGCTAAAAACCTAAAGAGAAGGCCCTTGGATGATGGTCACGTGTCACCCATCCAAGAGGGGGGCCTTTTGGAAGCTTCCAAGAGGGGGAGGGGCTCCATATTAAGATGGAAAAAATCCCCTCTTTTAAATAAGGCCCCATTTGGGTTTATTCCTCCTTAACCTTGATAGGAATGAACTTTAGGAAAAATTAGAGCCCCTAACTTTGACTTTTGACCCAAAAATAAGAATTTTGCATTTTTCACTCTAGGCAATTAAATTAATTAATCCTGGTTTTTGCCTGAGTGGGACCAAAAGTGGGCTAAAATCCTAACCACATGTCCGAATGACATGGGACTTGATCCTGTGGCTTAGGGGTTGATATGGCATTTCTTTTTTGCACTCATACCCCTATTACAAAATGCCAAGGACCAAGTGACGACCTTATTACATCAAAACTTTAATTAATTAACCCCTGACGGTGAGGTTAAAAAATTAAAAAAAGACTGACTAGACTCAACGAAATTCCACAAAACCCTAGGATATGTCTAGTGTGATCATGAATAACACTTTGAACCCTTAGCCACCCCATGGACTCGATTACTAGAATGCCCATAACCACTTTGGAGGATTTTTTGGGTGAAAACCCAACCAATAAAAATCGTTAAAGAACAAAATTTATTGGACGGAGAAAAACACTCGATGAGGGGACTTCCCCAATGATAAAGTCCATGACATGGCATCCATATCATATGATCCATACTTAGAACATAAAATTACAATAATTATCCCACGCAGGGGAGCGGATATTTCGAGTACAAAGGGGCAAATTGCCCTACAAGGTGAAAAATCATAAGGATTTTTCCATGGAACAACTGAACAAGAATGTACATCTCCAATGTACATGACATTGCCACCTAGTTGACGTTGCCATCTCCAATATACAAGCCTGTTGAAGGACCAACAACCTAAGGCTGTTAAAGGATCCTCACGGGTCTGCCTTCAAGATGCCCGGAGGGCCTGTATGGCCACGGCAGCCCTCACGGGCTTGCCCACAGGCTACTACTCAAGGATGCCTAACGGGCCTCGACCCTCACGGGTAGGCCTGTTACAGGCTGCTCGGAGGTGCAAGAGAGATCAGTGCCCTGCCCAGAAAAAAATATCACAGCTCGTGAGAGGAGAAAGGCTGCCCAGCTACCCGAAACAAACTGCCCGAAAAATCTGTGGCTACCCAGATTTGGAGAGAGAAAAAGATGGATGTTGAAGAGAAGGGTTTGCTGAGAAAAACCCTTAAGATAGAAAACCCTAGCTTAGGGTTTGTTGTTGATGGAGAATGATGATGCCCTAGCTAGACTCATCCATGCTAGGGCACAATCACAAAATCTTCTTTCTTCAACCTTGAGCAGTTGTACTTGTGAGAGCATGTGTGTATGTAATAATGAATTGACTTGATCATTTTTTATAGCCTATAGTCACCTGTAAGTGGACCAAAATTAGGAAAAATAAAATAATAATATTTTATTCTTTCCTAATTTCACTTTTACCTTTTTACCTTTTAGTAGTCTAAAAGGTCTTTTAGTAACTTTGACTTTTACCCAAAAAGTCCTTATGTATTTTTTACTTTTGCTTTTACCCTTTTTCCAAGTGCCCCTCTGGTCATTACCTGTGATATTTTTTATTCCAAAAGTACATCATCATAAACCAAGAGAGTTACTAATGCTTTTATCTCACACTCTGTCTGACACCTAGATCAGGTACTAGGGTAACTTAACCAAGGGAAGCTAAGCCTTGGAGAAGTACACAAAGCCCATAGATCAAGGGTCAAAGTGTCACACATGCCTAGACCCAGTCTAGGGGTTATAGTGCCTTCCTGGTAACAGACCAGGTGCCTCAGTCATGGGCTGCATAATTTGACCCTAGGTCAAATACTTAGTAACCAACCAAGCGCCTCCATTCTCCAAGAGAATGGCTACTCAGAACTAGGCTGAGTCTACCAATACTAGACTGGTCCACATCGTGGTCCCGGACCAAATGTCTACCATTCAACAGAATGGTCACTCAACACTGGGTTGAGTCTACCCAGGGCAGAGTTGGGTCCATATCATAGTCAAAGACCAGATATCTTCCATTCAACATAATGGTCACTCAACACTGGGTTGAGTCTACACCGTGGTCCCAGACTAGGTGTCCCCATTCTCCTAAGAGAATGGCTCTCGATGTTGCTCAGAAAAAATAACACTCCCTCTCAGCGAGAGAGGCATTCTCTGCCATACCAAGCTTGTCACAAAAGTACACGAACTTTGATGCTGACAGAGGCTTGGTCGAGATATCTGCAATCTGTTCATCCATACGAATGTACTGCAACTTCAGAGCACCTCTCTGCACTAGGTCTCTGATGAAATGATACTTCATTTCAATGTGTTTCGATCTATCATGAAACACTGGGTTCTCCAAAAGCTTTATGCAACTCTGATTATCGCAATGGATGATCATTCAGTCAAGCTTTCCCACGAATAGATCAGATATCAGTTTTATGAGCCAAACTGCTTCCTTGCAGGCATCACTTGCAGCAATATACTATGCCTCAGCTGTACTCTAAGCTATGGAACCCTGCTTCCTGCTGGACCAAGAGATCATTGCTCATCCCATACTGAAGCAATAACCAGAGGTACTTTTCCAATCAACTGCACTGCCATCCCAATCTGAATCTGTATATCTAGATAACAATACTCCACTGCTAGAAGTATACCTGAGCCCATAAGTGATAGTACCTAGCACATATCTAAGTACATGTTTAGCAGCTACCAAGTGTATGTGCTTCGGATCCGACATGAACTGACTCAGTGCATTCACTGTGTAACAGATGTCTGGTCTCATATGCACGAGATACATCAAGGAACCAATGAGTTGTCTGTATAGAGTAGAGTCCACACTCTGTGAACTAGAGGACGAGTCCCGCAACTTTGTCAAGTTGGTAGTCATTGGTATGCTCATGGACTTGCAGTCCTACATCCCAAATCTCTGCAAGATATCCACTGCATACTTTCCTTGTGTCAGGAAGATCTCACCTGGCTTTTGCCAGACTTCTAAGGCAAGGGAAGTAATGCATCAATCCAAGATCTTTCATCTCGAATTTAGAGGTAAGCTCCCTCTTACACTGGTCTATCAACTGTTCATCACCTGTAAAAAACAATTCATCTACATATAGAACAAGTATCAAGACATGATTATAAACAACCTTAAAGTACAAGTTAGAATCAATTGTACATTTGGAAAACCCCAAGCTATGGAGAAATCCATCCATCCTGACATACCAAACTCTCGAAGCATGTTTCAGTCCATACAAAACTTTTTTCAGTTTACATACATTGGTCTTCTTCCCATGAGTCACAAAGCCTTCAGGTTGTTTAATATAAACTTCTTCCTCAATCTTACCATTGAGAAAGGTTGTCTTTACATACATCTTATGTAACTTCCATCCAAATACTACATCAAGTGAAATGATGGTTCTTATGATAGTATACCTGGCAACAGCAGCAAATGTCTCATCATAGTCAATGCCTTGTTTCTGAGTGAATCCATGAGCTACGAATCTGGATTTATACTTCTCCACACTGCCATCTGCAGCATGCTTGATCTTATAAAGCGGTCTGGAAGTCACTACTGACTTTCTTGTAGGTCTGGGAACAACTTCCCAAACATCATTCTTCATGATTGACTTATTCTCTTCAATCATGGCATCAACCCATACCTGTTTACTTCTTGTTCTTCGTATGATGAAGGTTCTGAACTGATAAGTTGACTCATAGGACCGAAGTACTTTCGTGGTCTTATGCTTTCTCTGAAAGTCTCGGGAGGAGCTTTGTGCTTCCCGCCTTCTTGCACCGTCTCTCGGTACCAAGCAGGTCTCCTTTTGGAAGGAGGAACTTCAAGTAGTTCTTCTAGTGGACTTTCACTGTTCTCAGGTACATTTGGAATTTGATCTTCAAATTCCTCTTCCTCCCTCTGAATTTATGAATCTGGAAACTCAAGTGGAGCAATTGCATCTTCAGGTGAAAGCTTTAGTGTTTTACGAAACACGGCTTCCTCATGGAAGATCACATCTCTGCTAACCTCAATGTGACTTTGTCCCGGTATATATACTCGATAAGCCTTCGAGCAATCACTGTACCCAACAAATATACCTTTCTTACCGGAGGGCTCAAGCTTGGCCCTCTTTTCTTTTGGCACATGGACATACACTGGAGTGCCAAAAATCCTCATGCAGTCAACTGCAAGTTTCTTCTTAGTGAAGACTTCTTCTGGAGTCTTCTCCCCCAAGATAGCATGAGGGACTCTGTTCTAAATATACATAACAGTACCAATGGCTTCAACCCACAAAGACAAAGAAAGATCTAGATCAGTGATCATGACTTTAGCAGCCTCACGGATCGTTCTATTCTTCCTTTCTGCAACCCCATTCTACTAAGGGTTGTAAGGCACTGTCAGCTCTTTCTTAATTCTTGCTTCTCGACAAAATTCATCAAACTCATTAGATTCATACTCACCTCCATTATCTGATCTCCAGATATGGATGTGTCTGCCAATCTGGTTTTCAATCAGTGTCTTGAACTCTTTGAACCTGTCAAAGGTTTCACTCTTGGCCTTGAGCAAGTAAATCCAAGACTTCCGAGAGTAGTCATCAATAAACAAGACATAATATAAACACCCACTCAAATGTTAGAATGAATCAAATCTAATGTGCCTTTAGATCTACTTTTGCTTCTGGGAAAGGATTTCTTAGTGTTCTTACCTAGACCACATCCTTTGTGGATTCCTTCATGTTTTGGAGAAACTTCTAGCATACCTGTAACCATCTTCTGCAATCCTGGGAGAGTTGTGTAGTGAAGGTGTTCAAACCTTCTATGCCAAAGTTCACAAGGATAAACTGTGTGATGTACCAAGGCATGAGTGGAATCTTTGGAAGCCTTGTAGAGGCCTCCCTTTCGAACCCCAATCTGTACTACTAAGTTTAGATCTGTGTCTTTTGCCCATAAAAAGACCTTCTTGTCCATGAACAGGACTTTGTAGCCCTTGTCTTCTAAACCAGCAACAAATAAAAGATCCTTCGTTAAACCAGGAACATAAAGAATATCATCAATATGAAAAACCGTACCTGAGTCAAGTTGAGGTGAAGTTGAGCCAACTCTTTCAATCTTGTAAGTGGAGTCATCTCCAAGTTCTACTTGAGTGGTGAACTTCTTCTTTCTGTAACTGGTGAGAGCTCCACGGTTACCTGTCATGTGCCTGGAGGCACCACTGTCCACCAACCAAGAAGTGGAACAAGCTGAGAAAGAACCAGTTAGAGCACAAATCAATTAGTACTCTCTTTTAGGTTCTTCAATTTTGGTAGCCTTGGTTTTCTTCTTCTTCTTTGGTTCTTCATCTTCTTCTTCCTCTACTTCTGCAGCAAATGCTTGAAACCTTCTCTTGGGTTTCTTCTTGTTCTGCCTGCAGTCTCTAGCAAAATGTCCAAACTTGTGGAAACTATAACATTCCACTTTTGACATGTCAAAAAACTTACCCTAAGGTTTCTTTCCCTTCTTTTTTCTGAGGGAAAGGCTTCTTGAACTTCTTTGTCTTTGCTGCAAGTGCAAGGGTGTCTTCCTTGACTACCTTGCCAAAGGTCCTTCCTTCTCCTTCTATGCAATCATGCCAAAGCCTTTCAAAGGTTGGTTGATTCTCTCATCCACTGACAGATGCCATGAAGGTTTCCTAAGAGCTTGGGAGACCATCAACCACTGTTTGCACATCATCAACAGTAATACCAATAGCAATGAGTTGATCTCTTACCTGTGCAATCTTCGTGAAGAAGGAACCAACACTTTCATCTTTGTTCAACTTCAAAGTTCGTAGCCTCTTCTTCAAGACTCTACTCTGACTGGGAGCCTTCTTTTCATATAGGTTGACCAAAGTATCAAAGCATTCTTTAGCAGTCTTCAAAGATGTGATGTTGGGCACCACTGACTCTCTGACATAATCATAGATTAGTCTTCTAGCCTTACCTTGCTTCCTCTTGTAAGCAACCCTACCAACATTTGTTGTTGGCTCTTCAATGACATTAAAAACAATGTCATCCAAGTCATTTTCATCTAGAATGGCTGCTAACCTGGCCTTCCAGGAGTTGAAGTTGGTTGAACCATAGAGCTTCTCTTCCAGTTTGAATCCATTGGTGGCCATCTCTGCCACTTAGTTAAATGTTAGATCTGCAAATCTTATCCCAAGATCTAGGAAAAACAACAGCAGTGTCCCTTTACTATGTTTTCACATGCTAAGCTCTAATACCATGTTGAATTTTAGCATTAGCATAAATACTTAAAAAATTTGCAGATTAACTTAAACAAATGACAAGTGCAGTAAAATAACATGCATCACATCAACACGATGGACACAAGAGTTTTTCACTGGGGAAACCTTCAAAGGACAAAAGCCCCAAAAAGCATTAGTAGCTCATCTCGTAAATGAGATGACTTAGGAAATTCTTCAAAAAGTTCCTCAAACCCAAACAGGGTTTTCCACAATGATAGAAGATCAATTTCCAGAATTACATAAAGAAGTGCCAAATTGGCTTTTTCAAAATTAGGGCTTTGCTGCCTTGAATTTTCTCTGTTTCCCAACTTTAGCAAGTTGCCCGAAAACTATTAGATCTGCCCAAATCTGACCCTTACCCTGTCAGACTGCCCATCCGTACATCTGCCCGAAACTTCTGCTTCTTCCCTCTCTGCCCGTCCTTTCTCCTGCCCGGTCGTACGCTACTCGGCTGCCCTGTTTCTGCTACCTGAAAGGGTTTGCGGCCTGCCAGTAATTTATATGGGCTGGCTCGAGGGCCTGTTGAAGGTCCAGCAACCTAAGGTTTCTACATGACCCTCACAAGTCTGCCTTTGGGATACCCAGAGGGCTTGTATGGCCACGGCAGCCCTCACGGGCTTGCCCATGGGCTAGACCAGGGTGCCTAACAGGCCTCATCCCTCACGGGTAGGCCTGTTACAGGCTGCCCGAAGGTGCAAGAGAGGGCAGTGCCCTGCCCAAAAAGAAATATCACAGCCCATGAGAGGAGAAAGGCTGCCTAGCTGCCCAAAACAAACTACCCAAAAAATCTATGGTTGCCCGAATTTGGAGAGAGAAAAAGATGGTTGTTGAAGAGAAGGATTCGCTGAGAAAAACCCTTAAGACAGAAAACCCTAGCTTAGGGTTTATTGTTGATGGAGAATGATGATGCCCTAGCTAGACTCATCCATGCTAGGGCACAATCACAAAATCTTCTTTATTCAACCTTGAGCTGTTGTACCTATGAGAGCAAGTGTGTGTGTAATAATGAATTGACTTGATCTTCTTTTATAGCCTTTAATTACCTGTAAGTGGACCAAAATTAGGAAAAATAAAATGATAATATTTTATTCTTTCCTAATTTCACTTTTACCTTTTTTACCTTTTAGTAGTCTAAAAGGTCTTTTAGTAACTTTGACTTTTACCCAAAAAGTCCTTATGTAATTTGACTTTCACCTGTGGTCCAAAAGTCCTTATGTATTTTTTACTTTTGCTTTTAGCCTTTTTCCAAGTGCCCTTGTGGTCATTACCTATGATCTTTTTTATTCCAAAAGTACATCATCATAAACCAAGAGAGTTACTAATGCTTTTATCTGACACTCTGTGTGACATCTAGACCAAGTACTAAGGTAACTTAACCAAGGGTAGCTAAACCTTGGAGAAGTACACAAAGCCCATAGATCAAGGGTTAGAGTGTCCTACATGCCTAGACCCAGTCTAGGGCTTATAGTTCCTTCCTGGTAACAGACCAAGTGCCTCAGCCATGGGCTGCATAATTTGACCCTAGGTCAAATACTTGGTAACAGACCAAGCGCCTCCATTCTCCAAGAGAATGCCTACTCAGAACTAAGTTGAGTCTACCAGTACTAGACTGGTCCACATCATGGTCCCGGACAAGATGTCTACTGTTATCACATATATAGTAGTCGGGCTACCATATTCTATTTTTCAGATTCAGTACATTTTTCAGCCAAATCTCCTACATATGAGATGCTGAGATAAGCAGTTTTGATGGATCATTATGTTATCAGTGGACTATAGTACTCTCCCATGCTAGGACCGAGTCTCAAGACACTCAGATTTGAGGACCGATGTAGCCATTTAGTCATGTGCAGAGCAAACAGCAGTGCCCAATTTTGCATCAGTGTTTTCTTATTGGACAAATGTTGGTTCAGATGGACTATTTTCATGCTTATGACTCGGTGTATATTATATTTGTGTTATGGTTATCACTGCTCTTATACTCATTTTTGTGACGTGTTAGCACTTAGTATCATGATCTGGCAGTCATATAAATATGTGGACTTGGATGTATGTATATTATGTATTCATGTCCCTACTCAGAACTGGAAGTTCCTAATCTATACTCATTGGTTTTACCCTCCTTAGGGAGAATAGAGGTGGTCATTCCCACCATGTTTTGGTTTGCAAGTGTTGGTTTCATTATTCATTGTCTCCACTCATCCATTACCTTCCCAATTATATTTTGGCCCGACTTACTACTCAACTTGTGGCATGGAGGACCTTTCCCCACTAGAGCCTTTATTGGACAAGCCTCCCTGTTTATTTGTGTCTCGGCTATGAGTTGCCTAGGTTGTGTTTGCTTACCTGAAACAAGTAGCGCTGCCATTAATACAATGTATTTGGAAATACAATGAATATCTTATAAAAAGGCCGTTCATGAAAAGTAGTGTTTTTCAACATATGTGAATGCAAGGCTAGCCTAATGAAATTGGCTCTGAAAATATTGCAATGAAATATCGTAAACATTCATGAAAAGTAATGTTTTTCAGCATACATGAATGCATGAAAGCCTAAATAATAAAAGTCCGTATAAAAAATACGTAGACAAAGGCTATGGAAAATCAAAGGCCCAAAAAGAAATGGTTCCTAAAAGTTCTATCTAAAGATTGTTGGCCTTACTTGTATTGAGTTGGATTGTGAGCATTTGTCAAGGTGAGTAAGCACCTCTGAAGTAGTTCACCCATTTGTGAGGCACCGCCATCCCCTTTGTTGATTGTTTGTCCAGCATATGGTTATAGTGAGTATTCATTTTCCATATCCAAAGTGTCACAGTGTTGAGTTGGTGGTCATCCTTTGTCCTAACCTTGTAAATTTTAGCCTTCAACCTTCATTAGCAAATTGACTATAACTATGAAGTGAGTATAGTCTTGAAAGTCGGGTCTTGAGTAATAATAAATAAAACCCTATATATGTATTTGGTTGATGTACCACCAATGAGGTGATTGCTATTTGTTATAATTTTTACTTAAATGATTTGTAGAGCATGTCTTAGCCTTTTAACACTTGCAGTAGATGGATGACACCCTGAGTTATATTATTAGTATCTGGTCATTTACAGGTGATTATTTTGTCTATTGGATATTGCAGATGACTAGGCAGAGACCTGGAATGGGTATGAGTATATACCTTAGATAGATTTGGACTCTACGAGTCCAGTGAGACAACTTCTTGTCAGTTGCGAGCACTTACAAAGATGATCAGGCTCATTTTACTATTCTGGTGTAGTTTTGCTTCACTAGAAGTCATGTCTGAGCAGGGAGATGATCTTATTAGATCTCCTAGGGCGTTGTATGGGGCATACGGGGTCCAGCCACTTAATTGTACCATATTACCCCCCTCCCAGAGAGCCTGGTGGGCTCAGTTGGACAACACAGGCACCCTAGGAGGCTGTTTTGATAGGTTCACGTTTCCCGAGGCAGATTAAAAAATGATTAAATGGCTATTGAAGAATTCGATTTGGGCTACTAAGGAAAGCAAATGGCATGGGATGAGTCATGATGATGAGAGTGATGTCCTCCACACCTTCTCCAGCAGTTGCAACACCTGATTGGGCCCACACCTAATTTTTTCAGGCATTTTATATTATTTTCTGGAGCTTTTGGGAGGCTCACGATTTCCTCAAGGAGGCACAATTTCACAGTTTAAAAAAATATATATTATTTTTATTGTGCCATGGGGACACCCAGAGGGAGTTAGTTAACACTCCATGGACCCACCATGTGCTTCATTTATTTCTTGTTGAGTGGGGTCCCCTCTCTTTGGGTGATTTAGTCTACTTTTATATTATATTGTTATATTGATCCATGTATTGTATGTTGAGTTCATCTCAACCATTGATTAGACATTTGTATATTTTAATCTTAACCACTCATTTGAAAAGTGGTTAGGATTTTGGTTCTCTCGTTCCGATATAAAGGAGAGAGCTTCTCATTTGTAAGGGGTCTTTGGCTCTTCGATCTGGATAACAGAAACAATTTTCTTGTGGAAATTCTTGGATCTCCTTTGCATCTGGTGTTCTTAGATGGTGATTGGAAAGTCTTTTGCTTCCTAGCATTCGGGAAATTTTTGTGAGATCTATGTCTTTTTTGTGAATCTTTGTCTTGTCTACAAGAGGGTGACTTCAGCTTGGGTGTTTTTGCAGGGGGACCTCAACTCGCTTGGATTGACTTCATTTTTATCAGGGGGTTTTCATTAGTGTCATTGCAATCTATGACTTCTTGCTATTTTTCTATAGTATCTAGTTGTTTTCTCATGTTGCAGCAAATCTGATATGGTTGATGTTTGTTGTGCAGGAGAGAGGGCGCACTGACTCCTTAGGGCAAAACGTTCAACATAGAAATTGCTCAAATTGATCGGGATAGCAGGGATCATCATCATCAAGGCATCTACAAGGTTTTCTAGGTAAGATCTATAGGTTAGTCCCTTTCTTCCAGATCTCAATCGATTGACATCTGCTTTTCTTCATTTTTATACTGAAAAATCCCATAATAATAAAAAACCAAAAAATACTAAAAAATAGACTGCTTGATCTCGAGCCAAACCACTGCTGGGTTTTGTAGATCGGGTCATCCCCTCACCAAATCTCCCTCAACGCTGAGCCAAAAGTGGTTGGTTTGCCCTAGATCTGAAAAAACCGGTTTCCCAAACCCGAGGGTTAATCTCCATACTGCTAATTTTCTGAGATCTAACTTTTTCGGCAAATCCCTGCTGGGTTTTGTAGATCAGGTTATCCCATCACCAAAACTCCTTCAACGTTGAATTGGAAGTGGCCAGGTGGCCCTAGATCTGAAAAACTAACCTCCCAAACCCTAGCGCTATCCTCCACTGACTGATTTCTCTCGTGATTTGACTTTTTCCGGCAAACTACTTTCTTGGGTTTGTAGATCGGGCAAATTCCTAGGTGGGTCTACACCAACGTTGGACAGATAGTGACTCCATTGCCCTAGATTTGACAGACACTGATCTCCAACCCTAACGCTCCTCCCTCGTTTGCCTGTTTTTCCTGAGTTTTGACTTTATCCTGGTAACTCGGGTATTTTGATATTGTCATATCTTTCATTGAGTCTATCCATCGGTACTAGATAGCCCCAATCCTGTCCTTGCCCTCCCTGCAATGGTCACGTTTCCCAAGGCAGCGAATATCTTCACCTTTTGCTAGTACCTTAACCCCAAATCTAGTACTTACCTCATAGGTCACCTATGTCCAACTTTGGATCAAGCCTCACCCTTCCTAAACCCTAATCCAAAGCATTGGTTCACCTAGTGACATCATCCATAGATCTAGGGTTTCCATTACCTTACACCTTACGTACCTCAAGTCCATTTGATCTAATCTAGTGTTTAGGTTTGGTCTCTCCTGTCTGGAGTAGATCCGGGTCTCCCCCTTTGTTCTCTTGGGCTGAGATAACATAAAGCGAAGACTACCTCGATTGGTGTGACAACCATCCATTTGGGAGTCGAGGCAATCTTGGTTCCACCTCCTTAGTTGCTGGTCCCTCTACCATCCATCCTAGATCCACCTCACATAGGAAACTACAAGGTTGGTGACAACATCTACCATTCAACAGAATGGTCACTCAACACTGGGTTGAGTCTACCCAGGGCAGAGCTGGGTCTATATCATTGGTCAAAGACCAGATATCTACCAATAATAGAGAGAGGAAAAGCCAAGGGCTTGAACCTATTTACCCATGGGCAAACCATCCTGAGTTAGCTGCTGTAGTGGAAGCTGGTGACGAAGCCACTGGTTCCCATTATTTTGATGTTGCTAGTTCATTATCTCATGTGTCTTTAGAAGACGGTAATCTAAATCAAGTCCATGATAATTCTCTAAGATGGGAAGAGGATGCTTTAGTTAATGATGCACCTGAAGGAGAGTTTAATCTTAACAATCTTGCTATATTTCAGATTTCTTCAGATTCCCTAAAAAATCTTTTATCTGCGTATCCTCTGATCCCCAACTTTCTTCTGCCACCTGAGTCATCTAGTCGTCATAATCATGATCTTTCTCACATTCCTAGTTCTTTGGCATCTCATTCAGAAATAGTTCCAACAGAGCTGGAAAATATGCACATTCATGTTCCTACAAGGGAAGGCTCTAGCCACAGTACTGTTATATCCCATATGCCTCATCCTTTGGAAGAACATAGAGACTTTTGGACTGCAAGGGAAATTGTTAGACATGTGATGTCTCCTCATGAGGAAGGGCTTAGTGTTAGTGTTCAGGAGACGAGGAGAGAGGTTAGAGAAATCCTAGTTGGCAGGGTAACTATTCCCATTGATGGTGGTCCACCTAGATTTGATGCAGCTCCTTCTAGGAGGAGCTCAAGATTTATCACCCTGCAACCATGAAACCTTGTTGAAGTCCATCCCATGCCTATACGTAACATTGAAGTTGTTCCTGAATCAGTGAATAGGAACATATTTCCCACAGCAAGTCAAGTCCTAATCCCAAACCACTTACTGTATATCCAATCAAGGCAAGCTAATGACATTTGGGTTGGACCTTTCACCGTTGAGCATTGCATGGGTGACATGTGTTTTCTTGCTACCGGTAATGGATGACGAAACTTACTTCCTATCAGCGAAAGGGAGTTGAGGGGTTATATCCCCGACCTAACTTAGCCTTGAGTTTTTTTTCCTGGTAGGTTAGAGTAGGTAGGACCTGAATAAGCCTCTTTTGGGCAGTAGTTTTTAGCTTTTTAGTCTGGCACCTTTTGTTTCGTCCCTAAGCTTGCCTTTGAAGCTCTTAGTGTAGTCCTGGGTATTTGTCTTTTTCCTGCACAATAAAATCAAACTCCTTATGAGTTATTAGATTAGATTTACTTCCTACTTTTCAGTTTCAGTACTTTCTTTTATCTACACATTGTTCTGACGACCGGTCTGTGAGTTTGGTCTAGCTCTAGACATTTTGCGAGTAGTGGATGACATTTTGATAGCTGTGGCAGAGCTAGAGTGATGAATCGAGAATACAAGTAGCAGAAGAGATTCTGAGGTTCTCAAGCGCTCTATTCAGCAGACCATTTGTCCAAGTTGGAGCCAGATGTTATCACATATATAGTAGCTGGTCTACCATATTCTATTTTTTAATTCCAGTACACTTTTTCAGCCAGTTCCCTTACATATGAGATGCTGAGATGAGCATCTATGATGGATCACTATTCGATGATGGACTATAGTACTTTCCCATGCCATGACTGAGTCTCAGGACATTCAGATTTGAGGACTGATGTAGCCATTTAGCCATTTACAGAGCAGTCAATATTGCCCAGAGTTGCAGCAGTAGGTTCTCAGTGGACAGATGTTGTTTCGGATTGGTTATTTACAAGTATATGACTCGGCAGATATTATCTTGTATGATGGTTATTATTGCTTTTATACTCATTCTTGTGACATATCTTTAGCATTTAGTGTCATGATCTGGCGATTATATAAATATGTGGACCTGGTTGTATTGATATTATGTATGTATGTTTCTACTTAGACCTAGAAATTCTTGACCCATACTCATTGGTTTTGCCCTCCTTAGGGAGAATAGAGGTGCTCATTCCCACCATACTTTGGCTTGCTAGTGTTGGTCTCATTGTTCATTATCTCCACCCATCTATTACCTTCCAGTTATGTATGTAACCCGACCTACTACTTGACTAGTGGCATGGAGGACCTTTCCCCCACTATAGCCTCTTTGTTGGATAAGATTCCTTGCTTATTTGTGTCTCGACTCTGAGTTGCCTAGGTTGTGTTGGCTAAACCCGAAACAAATAGCATTGCCATCAATACAATGTATACAGAAAATAAATGAATAACTTGTGAAAAGCCCATTCATGTGACAAGTGTTTCTGAACACGTATGAATGTAAGGCAAGCCTAATGAAATTGGCTTTAAAGTATAAATGTGAAATGTGAAATGTAAAACCCATGAGTAAAGTGTTTTCAAACACGCATGGAGCATGCAGCCTCAATAAATATAAATCCATGTAACAAGTGTTTTTGAACATGCATGGATCAAGGCTATGAAAACTCAAAGGCCCAAAAAGGCAATGGTTCTTAAAAATTATATCTAAAAGATTGTTGGCCTCACTTATATTTGATATGGATTGTGAGCATTTATCAAGGTGAATAAGCACCTCTAAACGTAACTTACCCATTTGTGAGACACTGCCATCCCCTATGTTATTGCGTGTCCAGCATATGCTAGAGTGAGTATCCCCTTTTTATATCCAAAGTGTCACAATGTCAAATTAGCAGTCACCCTTTAGCCTAGCCTTTTGATTTTAAGCCTTCATCCTTCACTAGCAAATTGATTACAACTATGGAGTGAGTATGGTCTTTGTTATCACATGTATAGTAGTCGGGCTACCATATTCTATTTTTCAGATACAGTACATTTTTCAGCCAGATCTCTTACATATGAGATGCTGAGATGAGCAGTTTTGATGGATCATTATTTTATTTGTGGACTATTGTACTCTCCCATGTCAGGACTGAGTCTCAGGACACTCAGATTTGAGGACTGATGTAGCCATTTAGTCATTTACAGAGCAATTATTGATGCCCAGATTTATATCTGTACTTTCTCATTGGACAGATGATGGTTCAGAAGGATTATATGCATGATGATGACTCAGCTTTTATTATATTTTCATTTATGGTTATTTTGTTATGGTTATCATTGCTCTTATACTCATCTTTGTGACATGTATTAACATGTAGTGTCATAATCTGGCGGTCATAATTATATGGACTTGGATGTATTTTGTATTTTGTATTGATGTCCCTACTTAGACTTGGAAGTTCCTGATCTATACTCATCGGTTTTTCCCTCCTTTGGGAGAATAGAGGTAGTCATTCCCACCATTGTTTTGGCTTGCTAGTGTTGGCTTCATCATTCACTGTCTCCACCCATCCGTTACCTTCCAGTTTTATTTTAACCCGACTTACTACTTAACTTGTGGCATGGAGGACCTTTCCCCGCTAGAACCTTTGTTGGACAAGCCTCCCTATTTATACTGTGTCTCGGCTCTAAGTTGGTGACAGAACTTGCCTTTGGTGAGTTGGATTGTATGCCCAAATCATTCTGGTCGATTGTCCCAATGTTTGGCACTGTGCAGAACTCCCCCTAGTCACTTGAGATGTTGTTGGCTAAAACTGAAAGCTCATGTACTACTTGTGTTGGAAAATGTTATGTATGCGCCCATGGAAAATGAAAAATGCAAAATCTAGAATGTGTTTCTTAACACATATCTAAAAATGGCAAGAGCAATGAAATGCTAAAAATACCCCTTGAAGGGTATAAGAAAAGGTCCCAAAAGCAATGGTTAAATATATGCTATATCCAAATATTGCTGACCTTATAAATTTGAATATGTCCCGGATGAAAGCTGCGATTAGCTGTGCTTTTAAGCACTAGTGAAGTCCCAAAGGGTCATATAGACCAAAAAGGCCATGGAAATCAAATTGATGGTCCTAATGAAACTAGATCAAACTTGATGTAGACATGATGCCTAAGTTGAATAAGCACTCTTTGAACAACTCAACCATTTGTGAGGCATTGACAATCCCTGTGTTGTTGTTTGTCCGGCATTGGTTATAGTGAGTATTTCCTTGCCATATCCAAAGTGTCATGATGTTAAGTAGGAAGTCATCATTTGCCTTAGCCTTGTCAATTTCATCCTTCACCCTTCACTAGCAAATTGACTACAACTATGAAGTGAGTATAGTCCTGAAAGTCTGGTCTGAGTAATAATAAATAAAACTCTATATATGTATTTGGTTGATGTACCGCCAGTGAAATGAATGCTACTTGTTGTGATTGTTGCTTAAATGATTTGTAGAGCATGTCTTAGCCTTGTAACACTTGCAGCAGATGGATGATAGTCCAAGTTATATTATTGGTATCTGGTCATTTACAGATCGTTATATTGTCTATTGGATATGGTTGATGACCAGGGAGAGACCTAGAAAGGGTATGAGTATACACCTTAGATGGATTTGGAGTCTTTGAGTCTAATGGGATAGTTTATTTTCAGTTCCGGGCACTTACAGAATTGGTCAGGCTCAGTTTACTCTTTTGGATGCAGTTTTGCTTCACAGGACGATGTGTGTGAGCAGGGAGATGTTTTTTATTGGATCTCCTAGGGCGTTGTATGGGCATAGGGGGTGTAGCCACTTGATTGTACCATAGTACCCCTATCCCAGAGAGCCTGGTGGGCTTAGTTGGACAACGTAGGCAGCCTAGGAGGAGGTTGTTTTGTTAGGTACACGTTTCCCGAGGCAGATTAAGAAATGATTAAATGGCTATTGAAGATATCGATTTGGGCTACTGAGACAAAGAAATGACATGGGATGAGTCATGATGATGAGAGTGATGTCCTCTGCACCTTCTCTAGCAGTTGCAGCACCTGATTGGGCCCACACCTATTTTTTGGGCATTTTTATATTATTTTCTGGAGCTTTTGGGAGGCTCACGATTTCCTAAAAAAGGCACAAAGTCAAAGAATTAAAATATTATATTATTTTATTGTGCCATGGGGCACCCATAGGGAGTTAGTTAAACACTCCCTGGACCCACCATGTGCTTCATTTATTTCTTGTTGAGTGGGGTACCCTCTTTATGGGTGATTTAGTCCACTTTGGTACTTTATGGTTATATTAATCCATGTATTGTATGTTGAACTCATCTCAACCATTGATTAGAATATTTTATCTTTTAATCTTAGCCACTCGTTTTGAAAGTGGTTAGGATTTTGGTTCTCTCATTTCTATTTAAAGGAGAGAGCTTCTCATTTGTAAGAGGTCTTTGGCTCTTGGATCTAGATAATAGAAAAACTTTTCTTGTGGATATTTTTTGGATCTCCTTTGCATCTGGTATTTTTAGATGGTGATTGGAAAGTCTTTTGCTTCCTAGCATTCAGGAAATTGTTATGAGATATATATTTTTGGGAATCATTGTCTTGTCTACAGGAGGACGACTTCAGCTTGGGCGTTTTTACAGGGGGACCTCAACTCGCTTGGATTGTCTTTGTTTTTTATCAGGGGGTTTTCATTAGTGTCATTGCGATCTATGATTTTCTCTTGCTATTTTTCTATAGCATTTAGCTTATTTCTGATGTGGCAACAAATCTGATATGGTTGACGTTTGTTGTGCAGGAGAGAGGGCGCATTGACTTCCTCGGGAAAACACTGGACATAGAACTCGCTTCAATCTTCTCAAATTGATCGGGATGGCAGGGATCATCATCATCAAGGCATCTACAAGGTTTTCCAGGTAAGATCAACAGGTTGGTTCTTTTCTTCCATGATCTCAATCCATTGTACCTGCTTTTCTCCAATTTAATGAAAACTTCAAAATATTAAAAAATCCAAAAAAACACTTAATCGGGGAACCCTTCAATCTTTCGACAAACCACTACTGGGTTTTGTAGATCGGGCATCCCTCTCACCATTTCATCCTCGACACTACCCTAATTGTGACTGGTTTGCTCTAGATCTGACTTTCTAACTGCTCAAACCCCAGCGCCCCACTGAAAATTTGACTTTTTCCAAAGTTGACTTTTTTCAGAAAATAATTGCATGGGTTTGTAGATCAGATTTTCCTCATCCCAGAACACCCCCAACGCTGAGCTAGTTCCTGCCAGGTAGCCCTAGATCTGAAAAACTGACTTTCAGCCTCCTAGACTACCACATCAGATTTTGACTTCTCCAGATCTGATTTTTTCTGAAATTTTCTGACTTGGGTTTGAAGATCGGGCCATCCTGATCTCATTTCCACTCCAACGTTGAGCTGATAGTCTCCTGGTGGCTCTAGATCTACAAATCTACCTCTACAAACCCTAGCGTTAGCCCTCCTTCTACTGATTTCCCTATAACCTGAATCTTCTGGGCCAAATCATTTTAGGGTCCATAGATCAGCGCATATCCCAGGTGGGTTCACTTGAATGTTGTGCTGATACTGACTCCATTACCCAAGGCTGAACAAACACTGATCTCCAAGCATAGCGCTAGCCCCTTGTTGACCTCTTTCCCCCGAATTTTGACAGCTCCTTGATAACTCAGGTAACCTGGCATTTTCATATCTCTCACTGAGTCTATCTCTTTGGTACTAGACAGTCCCAACTCTATCCTTACTCACCCTGTCTCAGTTACGTTTCCCAAGACAGTGATTATCTTCATCAGTTGCTAGTACCTTAACCCTAGATCTAGTATTACCCCTACAGGTCACTTTGGATCAACCCTCGTATGACTGAAGCCCTCATCCAAAGCCCAAGTCCACTTACTACTATCATCCATAGATCTAGAGTTTCTAATTACCTTACACCTTACGTACCTCAAGCCATAATTGATCTGATCTGGTGTCTAGGTCTGATCTCTCTTGTCGGGAGTAGATCTGGGTCTCCCCCGTTGTTGTCTTGGACTTGGATAACATAAAGTGAAGACTGCCCTGATTGGCGTGACAACCATCCATTTGGGAGTCTAGGCAGTCTTGGTTCCACCTCCTTAGTTGCTTGCCCCTCTACCATTCATCCTGGATCCACCTCACACAGGCAACTACAAGGTTGGTGATAACAGTCTTGAAAGTTGGTTCCGAGTCATAATTAATAATCAACAAAACTCTATATATTTGGTTGGTAGATAGCAGTGAAATGATTACTACTTGTTATAATTGTTACTTGAATGATTTGTAGAGCATTTCTTAACCTCTAACACTGGCAGCGGTGTGATGTTAGCCTGGGTCATATTATTGGTCATGTTGACTGGGTATTCAGCATTATTTGATCATTTACAGATTATTATTATTTTATCTGTCTCGACATACTAGATATTGTACATGATCATGCAGAGATCTATAGGGTGTATGAGTATACACCTTAGATGGATTTGGGCTCCCTGAGTCGAGTGAGAGTTTATTTTCAGTTTCGAGCAGTTACAGTGATGATTTGTCTCAGTATACCATTCTGGTGCAAATTTGCCATGTTAAATGGCCTATCAGAGCAGAAGGATGATTTGATTGGTTCACCTAGGGCGATGTATGAGGAAGGGGTGGTCCAACCATTTGGTTTTACCATTATACCCCCCTTCCAGAGAGCCTAGTGGGCTCAGTTGGACAACATAGGCAGTCTAGGTGGCAGTTTGGGCAGGTTCACATTTCTCGAGGTAGATTAAAAATGGTAAAAATGGCTACTGAAGAATTCGATTTGGACTACTGAGACAAGGAAATGGCATGGGATAAGTTTTGATGATGAGTGTGATGTCTTCCGCCCCTTCTCCAGCAGTTTTAGCATTCAAGAGGACCTACACCCATCTCTCCGGCATGTTTTATGATTTTCTGGAGCTTTTGGAGACTCACGATTTTCCTAGAGAGGCACTTTTTTGCACTTAAGAGTTATATTTTATGTATATTGTGCCATGGGGACACACTAGGGGTGTTAGACACTACCCCCTAGACCCACCATGAGCTTTACTCATGTTTATTTTGTCATATTTAGTGGGATCCCCTATCCTAGAGCGATTTTATCCATTGATATGTTATATTATTATATTGATCCATGTACTTTATGTTGAGCTCATCTCAACCATTGATTAGAACATTTTGATCTTTTAATCTTAGCCATCCATTCAAAAAGTGGTTAGGATTTTGGTATCTCTCCATCCTATTTAAAGGAGAGAGCTTCTCATTGTAAGGGGGTCTTTGGCTCTTGGAATCTTGATAATAGAAAAACTCTTTTGTGGAAATTCTTGGGTCTCCTTTGCATCGGGTGTTCTTCGATGGTGATTGGAAAGTCTGTTGCATCCTAGAATTTGAGTATTTGTGGTGAGATCTATATTTTCGTGGAACCTTTGTCATTGTTTACAGGAGGGTGACTTCACTTGGGCGCTTTTGCAGGGCTTTCTCAACTCGTTTGATTGGCATCGCTTGTATCAGGGGTTATCATTAGTATCATTGTGATCTATGGTTTCATCTTGTTATTTTTTTTGTAGCATTTGTCCATTTCTCTTGATGCATCAAATCTGATATTGTTGACGTTTGTTGTGCAGGAGGGAGGGCGCATTGGCTTCCCTAGGAAAATCGATTTGCATAGAATACTCATCCAAATCTTCTCAAATTGATCGGGAAGGCATCTATCATCATCATAAAGGAATCTACAAGGTTATCGAGGTAAGATCCACAGGTTAGTTTTTCTTTTCTTGGTTCCAATCCATTGGCATCCTTATTTTACTGTTAAAACCCTCATTTAAAATAATCGAAAAATTCTTTGGATCAAACTGCTTGATCAATTGGCAAACCATTTCTGGGTATAGTAGATCGGTTCAAACCCAAAGTGGGTTCTCCTAGGAGTCATGCTTGGGTGACTCCACAAGGCCCAAATTCCAAGGCACTGATCCCTCAACCCTAGCGCACCCCTCATTTGGCCAATTTTTCCTATGATTTGATCTTATCTCTAAGACTTGGGTACTTTGATATTGTCATACCTTTCATCAAGTCTATCCATTGGTACTAGATAGCCCCAATCTTGTCCTTAACCTCCCTGCACTGGACACGTTTCTCAAGGCAGTGGATATTTTCATCATTTGTTGGTACCTTGATCCTGGATCTAGTAGTAAAACTCACAAGTCACTTGTACTTCAACCTTGGATAAATTTCACACTGCATAAGCTTCTTGATCCAAGCCATAACTCATCTTGTGACTTCATCCGTAGATCTACGTTTACTTCACCTTACACATTACGTATTTCATCTTCCATTGATTTGATCTGGTGTCTTGGTTTGACCTCTCCTGTCGGAAGTAGGTCCAGGTCTCCCCCATTGTTGTCTTGGGCTAAGATAACATCAAGTGAAAACTGTCTCGATTGGCATGACAACCATCCATTTGGGAGTCGAGGCTATCTTGGTTCACCTCTTTGGTTGCCCATTCCCTCTACCATCCATCTTGGATCCATCTCATAAGGGCAACTACAAGTCTGGTGACAACATATGCATCATCAACATCAAGTGTACATCATAGTGCATAGGAGAGAATCATCATACCATAGCATGCATGTTCATCATCGTATATAGGAATGCATAATCACATCATCGTTATCATAGAGTGTATCATGTCATCACATCATCATCATAGAGTGTAGGAGTGCATCATGCGTGCATCATAGATCATAGAGTATAGGAGTGCATGCATCACAAAGTGTACATCATAATCACATGCATTATCATCATAAAGTGAATCATATCATAGCATCAAGGTATGCATCATCATAGATTCAACAAGTGTGCATCATGTATGCATCATTCATATTCATCATCACATAGAGTATGTATTGATCATACCTTGCATGTCAAACTTTTACTTGGGTAGTGTATACCTTTTGTAGATGACTTCAAACTTAGACCTCAAGGCAATCACCGTAAGAGGCTTGATCCACCATCAAAACATGGACTGCTGAGGAAGACTGTAAAGAACTCGGGACTGTTTGTGTCAAAGGATAAGTCAAGTCGTGACTGTTTTTAACCCAAAAATCAGAGTGTTCATGCATCCAAATTTGGGCTATGTAAAAGCTCTCAAAGCTGTGAAAGAAAGGTCTATGATACCAAACAACTGTTGACTCCTTAACCAAGAGAAAGGTCTGTTGCTAACTGTTGACTCCACAACCCCGAAAGAAAGGTCTGCTGCTAACTATTGACTCCACAACCCCAAAAGAAATCTCTGTGGAAACTCGGATTGATGACTGAAAAATATGGATTTTTTACTTAACCAAAAAAATATCTCTTGTGGAAGAATTCGGGTGTAGGAACAAACTCGGATTGATGACTATAAAAAGATACTCCTATACTGCTGCTGCACATTCTTTTACTTACCCCGAGTTATCTACCAAAGTCAGGCGAAGAGAACAGAGATATACTTCTTACTTTTTCTTTTAATGAGAAGACTTGCCTTTTTATATGTGTCTCTACGTTAAAGATGAGTTATATTGGGCCGACTTCTTAAAGGAGGATGAATTTTTGTATTTAAATAAAATGTTAATTTTAATTAGATTTTGAGTGGGCCGACCTTGCTAGGTGAGGACTAAATGTGTTATTAAAATTAAATTTGATTTAACACATCATCTCTTAATGGGGTCATCTTCATGAAGGGTTAATTGTTGTCAACGTTGGAGGATAAGCTGGCCAACTTCACTTTACTTGGATTTTATTTTGTTTTAGCACTCAATGACCTTAAGCATTATTTAATGTTTTAATTCTTTTATCAATCATGTTAACACTTGTTACAAGTTTTAGGGTTTTAATATGTATGGGTGTGTTCTATTAGTCACCAAGAACCCCATGACCATCAAGGTGTGGGTTCAAGTACTTTCTTGATCATTTTGACTATCTCAAGGGTATTCCTTTTGCCATTCCTTCAAGGATCATTAAACCATTAAGTGTGGGGGTGCCTAGACTTCTCCTAGGGTACCATGACCTCATTAAAACACAAATGACCACTGAATGGGTCATTTGTCCTATTGCAACTTCTTCAACTCAACAAGGACACTTTCTAGGGTACTAGGGCATAGGTTGTGGAATTGGGGAACCAAAGAAACAACTAGGGAACCATAGAAATAACTTAGGGGTACTTAAACACTCTAAAGGGTGTTCAGGACTTTTTCCATTGTCCCAAGGGCTCCAAGGGCTTCAGACTTGGGCTTGGACAAGGTCAACAGGTCTCCTTTGACACTATCAACTACTTAACCCTCAGGGGCTCCTCAAGGGGCACCAAGACACACCAACACACTTGTTGGCATCAATGACAATTTAGTCAACAATGTCCAATTGCTACTGAGAAGAAGCCTCTACCTTCATGCTTATCTTCTTGGGACTCGGCCCTGGCAGTTGACCAGGTGATCTATCCAATGGGGACTTTAGAGCCTGCTCTCCACCCTATTGATCCAACTGAATGACATGTATTCTATCTGGGATGATCTCCTTCCTTCCGATGAAGTCTTCCTAGAGTCTTTGATACAATTTGGCCTTCTTATGGATGTTGATTGAGTTGTGGTTAAATCCAACCTTGACTCGCTTGGTGAATCTAATCCTTCAGTTGATCGATCTTCTTATGTGGGCATTGTTGAGTCTTTGGACTCTCCCATCCAGCGGGAAGTCAGTGATCCTGATGAGTTTGATTCTGGCTGTAGATTTTTTTACTCCTGTCATACTGAGTTTGTTCCTGCAGACTCTATCACCTCTGTCAACTTTAGCTTACCTTTTGAGGTTGATCTTATTGATTATAAATCCTCAAGCCTTGGTACTATAGAGTCTTCTTCGGTCAATTCTTCCTTGACTACACCTTTTGTGGAAGATAGCAAAGTTGCAAGTGTTTCTACCAAAGTGACCAATATCAAGCCTCTTCTTCTGAATATGATCTTGATACTGTTGTTTCTTGGAGACGAGATTTTTAGTTGGATTCACATTGCACAACTGCTTACTAGCCTCACCCTTTTTGTTCAAGTTGTAACTGCATTTGCATGTACCCTTCCTGCACTTATAGCACAAAATGACACTCCTCCGTCCGTGACGACTTTTGTCTGTTTTCGTCGCATGACAACACTTCATGAAAACTCATGTCAGTCACTCAAAGGACACCTGTGAATGGAAGAGCCATATCTAGAGTTATGTAACTTTGTTTAACCTCTTCTCTGGAACATTGGAAAGGTATCATCAGTGTTCCACAGGGACGTGTCTCGCAAGGTCGGGGACGCGTGTCCATGTTTCCTACGTCCCGGAGACTTGGGGACTCCTGGCGAAACATTTCCCCCCACAATGCCCCTAAGAATTTTTTTTTATAATGTTTTCCCATTATATTCACTAGTAGGAATCCCTACTTGGTACTACTTAGAAAATAAATCAATATATTTAGTATTTACATTGCACAATATTGAATATACATCAAATGAATTATTATTTTTTATATTTTATTTTATATTTATAATTTTAGAGATGTCCCCACGTCCCCCCAAATTTCCCTAAATTTGGGGGTGGTCTCCACGCGTCCCGAATGTGAGTTTCCCCGCTCCCGCGTCCCCCCGTCCCAGAAACTTGGGGGAACATTGGGTATCATACCAAAGAAAAACTTTCCAAAAGACACCAACCCCTGAGAATGCTTAGAAATACCCTTAAAAATGGCTTTTTGACCCACTCGCGAGTTTGCCTAAGGAAACCAGTGTTTCGCTCGCTCCTTTTCCTAAGGAAACCCGCGAGTATGTCTTGAAGTGGCCAAAAAAATATTAAAACATGATAAATCTCGAAGTTGGGGTGGTTTGGGTCGTTTTGGAATTGCTCCTTTGGTTGTAACTAATCCCTATTCGACCCTAACTCTTCAAAACACTGTAAAAGAGAGGGAGAGGGGTCCATGAATGGGGACTTAGCCTTTGCATTGTTATGCTGGTGAAATTGGGACTCTCATTCCCCCTACCTTTGCTCTAGGTGTCATCTCCCTTTGTTGCAGAGCTTGGAGGCTGAGACTCTTCAAGAAAAGAAGTAGGAGATCCAGATCAGAGGTTTCACGAGGTGCCTTGCATGAGGAGAAGGTATATCTTGTACTTGTTCCACTTGATAATAAAGAATTTATGCTCTTCCCTTTCCAAATCAATGTATGACGTATATTGTATCTCTGTTTATAATTACATGTTGACGGTTATCAGATTAGGGTTTCATATTATTTTGATTATCATCTCTTTACATGTAGTCAAATTGGTTTGAGGAAGGTGTGAAGCTTTTTTTGCAGGTCTCTTGGATTGAGGAGTAAGAGGAGGGCTAGAGAAAGCTTGGAACAACCTTCAGTCTGTAAGGTATGAACCTTTCTAACCCTTGAATCTTGTCTATGTTTATGCTTGCAAAACTTTTCTATATCAGTCTTTATACCCCTCATACGTTGGTGGCCTCGACCCCAGACATAGGAACACTTTCCCTAACAACACCTGGAAAACCCCAACTAGGGAAAAACCAACAAACAAAGTCTTTTTATTGCATATTTGTAATAGCACTTATAGTTTCAGGTTCTCAGATATAACACACCGGATCTAAGACAATACAACCCCGAACAGCCTCAAACTACCTCTCGTAGCTTCCTAAGGCCAGGGCGTCCCTGAATCCAACCTACGCTTGGAATCTTGACTCACTCACTATAAACTATGCCCAAACCCTCAATAGTAAAGACAAACCCGACTTGAGAGAATCACTCTCTCCAAAGCTTCTAAGAGAATCCCTCTCTTAGATTTGACCACTCTTTCAAACAATCTTAGCTTGAGAGAATCCCTCCCTTATATCTGATTGCTTACTGATCACTCGCTATCAATGATCTCACACACGCTGATAATGACTTCATAATCTATTTCTACAACTCTCTATAGACTCTTTTATAACATTCATTTTATACAAATACCATGAGTTCAATACCATGGGCCATCAAATACCATGAGCCAAATACCATTGACTCAATACTGATGACCCTTAGATATAATCCAATGGTTGGGACTTAATCTATAGTTGAGATCACTTAAGTCATAGATCAATGGCTATTACTTAATCTCTCATTCAGATCACTTAAGTTACAATTAAAAATATACATAAAGTGTTATAAAATACATTTGTCTAGAGAGTCACTTTTCCGAACGACTTCTACATGCTAGACACCTTAGCCAATGTAGAAGTACCTGTCCAGGCTACAAAATCTAACATTGAAGAATTGAGAAGAGAACTCATTGGCTAAGTTTTGAAGATCTTTTAAAGGCAAATGAATGTTTAAGGATATTCGCTCATGTTGTGGTTCTTCATTTTGCATTTGTATTGCTGTTTCTATTGGCTGGAAAGTACATCTATATTCTGCTGCAAAGGGATTTGATTCAAGAGCAAAATCTCTCATCTAAAGAAGGGCATTGGCTGAGGTGTTTCCTTTCCTTTCGCTTGCTAACATTTGTTATTAAAATAGTTTTAATTTTCTGTTGTCATTTCAAGGTAATGTAGATTTCTGGTTGTGCAAGATCAGCCTTTTGTTGCCATGCATATGTATTTGAGGAGCACGTTTGGAAGGGCCCTCTCACACATATTCGAAACCTCTAAATATCCTTTGAATCCATTTACCCTAAGTTGATTTTTGGCATTAGTCTTCCTCTCGACTACCAAAAAAATATAGACTAAAACCATTTTATTTTTCTGTTTGCTAAATCTGAAATAAACCCAAAGTTTACACCATAAATCAGATTTAGTTGTCTAGGGATTTTCCCCTTGTTCCAGAAGAAAGGTGGCCTAAAGAGAGTGATGGAGCTATCGTGGTGACGTTGGGTAACCTTTCACCATTGCCCCTAGGGTTTCACTTGTGTTTTAGGGCTAGCACATTTAAAGTGAGGATTTGCGAGGCAACACAGCCCATCAAAGGACTTGTTCTATACACATTTTCCCCAAGTATCAGACCATTTAGGGGAAGATCAGTTGCTAACAGCTTCTCATGGAATAGAAAGAAACCACTTTAAAGAACTGCTAAAAGAAACCCACTTCACACAAGTTAATAGTAAATAACAAAAGAAGTTTGTAGAAAATAAGGGACAAGAAAGCATTTCAGCAATCACGTATTTAAACATGAATTCAATGTAATATTGAAAGCAGAGAGAAAAAAATTCCCATTAGGATAGAGCATAGTTTCAAAGATATGTATATTCCTATAGTTAAATAAAACAACATGAACTAAACCAGATGCCTGGCATTCAATCAAAGACTATTTTATCTTCTTGAATAGTTTTGGAAAACATTAAACAAGCAAAATTTCTACATGTAAGTCATGCATTTGAATCAACTTTCCATAATACCTGTGAAGAAAGATCCATGTAGTATATGGTGGGATCCTTTCCACAGAAGGAAGCTTAATTGGTCGGACAATACTCTTTCCATCTGAGCTACTGCCAAAAATTATTGTCGAGGATGAAGTGCAACCTTCTTCCTGGCAATTTACTGTTTCTTTATCTCCTGAAGTGGGATCCAGACCACTTAAGTTACAAAGTGCAGTTTCAATCCTCAAAGTAAGCATGTCTTTAGTACCACCCTGCTCTGTTAAATTCGTTGTTTTCCTGGAGCCTGTTTGTGTTTGAAGGTAAGAAGTATATGCTGCTAGCTTCTTTTCATTGGACTCTATTTTTTCCTATCAATAAAGAATTAGGTTAGAGAATGCAGTAAGAAAATGAACTGTATGGAAAACTCATGTTTACGCTAAAATATGAAAAAGCACAAAATTATCAAATAGAGAAAATCTAAAGATTTAACATTTGAAATAGCTTATTGAAACAGGTTTCAACATACTTTTACAAATGCTACTCGATTAGCTTGAACTTGCTTCTTCAGCTGACTTATCGTAGAGGAAACACCACCCAAAGGTTGACTGGCTTGCTCTCCTTCCTCAAATTTCTGTAAAACATAGATGTCTTAGTCCTTCAATAACTAGTTACCATCATATCTATAGCCCACAAATACCTGTATAAAAGAAATGACCCTCAATCCAATTTCAGGTTGCCATGAAAAATGAGAACAGGAGAAAGATGAAGACATTGCTTCCCAACACCAATTTAACCAATTCCCTCTCACATTTCATTTAATGAGATTTCTGTAAATACATCATAACTCTTATATAAAAGCTATCAAGGAACATTTTTCGTGATAATTGCACCACTGCCCATTACTAAAGGCACACAACACTTGAGCTTAATCCATATATGTGTCCATGATTATTGAAGGCTTTCATTTTTGTTAGTTAAATGCCTCAGAGCACACAAACAACACTCACAGCAGGAGATCAGTGGTGTGAAACAGCCCTGAGATAGTCCTGGCATAGAACATAATCCTATTGAGCCTGAAAACTTAGTACGTCAGTAGACAAAAAAAAATGATTGATTCACTTATTGTAGTCATCAAGGTTTTTATGAGCTGTGATTTGGCTTCCCATAATTGGATCTCTATAAAGAGTAACCCCAGCAATAACTATAAATATAATTATAAACAATTTTAACTTTATACACTACACCCATAATTGGAACTCTACAAAGAGTACCCCCTCAAATTATAAATCTAATTATAAACAATTTTAACATTATACACTGCATGGCTAAAAAGCATGTATGCATATAGGTAAGAAAGTAAAATGAAATAAAACTGCAAATAAATGCACCTACAACTCTACAAGTGTGAAAACACAATGCATTCAAATATGAATACCTATATGCACCTATTTATAGTTATACACAAATATAGATGCAATAGATGCTTCAATACAGATGACTTGCATGAAGATATGGGTAGAGATATGTACATAATATAAGTACATGTAACACAAGGGGTTAGCTCAATCAATTGTCGCCAATGTTGCTGAGTAATTGACTACTTCCATGTCCACAAGTTCGTGTGACAAACAGAGTTTGTTTACTGAAGAAACATCCAATGTAAGTAGGACAAATAATCCATAAATGGACAAGTATATATATATGAGATGATATGAGATTACAAATAAGAGGGCCCGTGTATATAACCCCTAAAGGGCACCTTGGTAACTCTTCACAAAGAATTGCATCCCTTAATAATAATAACAATTTTTATGATGATTATTATTATTATTATTTATTTTGTGCTTATTGATATATTTATGTTCATAACATTGCCCACCCCTTTTAAGATGTTTTGTCCTCGAAGCATACAAATGTTATGTCTTGTCATAATTCTTTATCTTTGAGGCTAATTACACAAGACTATATGATTGTCGCAATGTCAAACAAAATTGTCGAACTGTAAGAGGATCTGACCAGCCTAACTCAATCTTCTGCAATATTGCATGGTGACAACCCCTATAACTTGGAAACTGGTAAGATTTCATGTTTGAACTTCTTTTCAACATAGTCGCATCTTCTCTTACACTTTCATCTTGATTTTGTTTAGAAATAACTGTCTGGACAGAACTTCTTGTTTAATGTTTCTAAACATTGTGTCGATTTTGTCCTTTTTTAGTGTTATGATTCTTTTGTAAGTATGACTATTGTTGTTCATGTTGATTTTGTCATTTTGGTCACGACAACTCCTGTGATTTGGATGGCAACAAGGAACACTTGTATTTCGAACCTTATTCTTGCAATATTCGTCTTTTGACACATTTTGCAATTCACTAGTTGACACTACTCTCATATCAACATTCTTCTGAATTGGGATGTCAATTGGATCTGTATTGGTTCCTTTTTCTAACATCTGTATTTTAATGTCTGATGACCCATTTATTGTGACTTGATCAATCATTGTCTCCTTATCAACCATTGATTCCTTGTTGGTAGATTTCTCTAACTTGTTCTGCTGCAACTTCTTTTCATTCCTCAGTTTCTTAATTGTGTAATTAAATCTTGTTTATGACTTCTTAAGCATGACTTCTTAAGCATGTAAGTTCTTCATTGTTATCAGCGACAACCTTTTCAACTTCCTTTTCAATTTTTTGTATTGACTTCTTATTTTCTTGCGAAATCACCTTTGGGAAATCCTTGAAGTCTTCCGCTGATGGAGCTTCTAAATCTGACTTCATTGTAATGTCCTACAAACTGATTTTCTTATTTATAAAAAAATGTTAAAAACTTTTTCCTTGTGTTGAAAATGAAGGTTCAATGTATCCACCCAAGTTGAACCTATAATTATGTCACCATCGTTGTTCCACAGGGATTTAACAACAAATTGTGATATGAAGGTATAATCTCCAATATTTACTTGTTAATCGCTGATTCCATATTGTTTATTATCCCAAAGTCTAACTTTTCAACTATATTTGACTCAAGATTCACTAACTCATTAGCAAATTCAGCACTAATATAATTATTGCGTTCAGTAGGAGCAATAGAAATAGTAACATCTTTCCCTCCAATTGACTCTTTAATTTTAAGTAGTAGCTTAACATAATATTTTGGTGTTTTAGGAAATCTTCTTTTTCCTCATTATTAAACTCCATTTTATTTTTCTCAAAACACCTAGATTACGAAATTTATATCTTCTTTCAAGATATCCTTGATATCTTTTTATACCTTCTTATAACTTTATAACTCTTTATGCTTCTTTATATATATTTATGTATATAAATAATTTGGTTGAAGGCCTTGATAACTTTTGAGTTAGAGTTAAATAACCCCTTAATATTTTTTTCTTAAAACTTAAGAAACCTGTTTATAGATTTTAAAATAACCCCATTTTAACTTTTGAATTGACCTTTATGGTTTACTTATATAATCCCTTCTTTTTTAAATAACCATATACCGTTTGAATATCCCTTTTCCAATTAATTCCACTAATAAATAATAGGTTTTCAATGGTACCTTTTCAATACGACAGAAAGTAATGTGATAACTCATGATTCCTTGAGTTTATGTATGGGTGAATTAAATTTTCTGACCCTTTCACCCCTTCTACTTACATCTTAGATGGCGGCTATAAGATATTCGATACTTAATTAAACTAATTGATATTTGATACCAAACAGTCACAACTAGACAAAGCTTCCCATCAGTTTGTAATAAGAAAGACAGTATTTCTATTTCCTCGAATAGTATCAACACGATTCGACTCCACAGAACCAGATAGGAATGGTGGCTAGCCGTGAAAGCCAAAGCCTCTCGAATCAATTTTTCAGTTTGACCTCTGTGATAGCATTTCCACTGCTCACAACTTCAAATTTGAGGTTTATGTCTCAAGTTAAAGGTGGTTGTGGCAGCTATGGTTTTTGTTGGTGACCATTTTACAATATCTCCGATACCGACGGAAAGGCTATACCACAACATGGAAGCCGGTTTTACACAACCCACAATTTTTCTTATCACAGATCATGAATTTCCTTGTAAACTTTTGAGTGAATAGTCACACAATTGGTGGGTATTATACTCTCTCCACGTAGCAATCACGCAATCGGCTGAATTGGAAATTGTATTGACCAATAAGTGATATCCGTTGATGCCTGAAGTGTACTTATGGTACCTTAGAGACTCTGCTACAAACCCTGCGTCTTCTTTTTTTACCTTTTTCTTCCAATCATTATCAAAAACCTGATGCTCTGTTCTCCGGTTCTATTCTTTGAATTTTTTTGCAGCAAAATATTTTTGTTTCCGATGATATTTCTAAACTGTAAATGACCAAGAGTTGGATATGGTCAAAGATCCTTAATTCAAAGAAACTTTGAAGAATAATGGGTAGCCAAGGGCTGGATCAAACAAGGTCTGGAAAGAGCATGGCCAAGGGTTGGAACAGACAAGGTCTGGAAAGAGAGTGGCCAAGGGCTGGATCGAGATGAGGCTCCGATACCAAATGTGATGAACAAAGTTCATTTACTGAAGAAACATAGGGCAAATAATACATAAATGGACAAAAATATATATGTGTGTGTAAATTTTTATAAGATTTCCAACCCAGTTTCAAGTTTTCAACTGAACATAAAGTTTAATGCCCAAACCCCATTCATGTTTTGTAAGTTTTTAAGGTTCAATCCCACCCCAGTTTTCAAGTCTGAATATGAATTGTTTAATGCCCAACCCAGTGAATTTTTATTGCTGCAACTGAGTCATTTCTCATAAACAAAATGTGAACTTGAAACACAAAATGAACTCCAAAATTTCTACAGCCAGATATTAAATAATGTGCACACCATGTAAATTTTCAGACAAATTTTGGCAATTTTCCCAGGCAAAACCCACAAGGGGAAAACCTGTTTCAAAGAGAGGATTTTATTTCTTCAAAATGAAAAATTACAGCAGTAATAGAAAAATCAAATGACCAACTTAACTCAACCCACTACCTCAAATTTGTTGAATTTTAGCATTAGCATATAGTTAAAAATTTTGCAGGCTAACATTAAACAAATGACAAGTGCAGTAAAATAACATTCATCACATCAACGCAATGGACACAAGAGTTTTTCACTGGGGAAACCTTTAAAGGACAAAAACCCCAAAAAGCATTTAGTAACTCATCTCGTAAATTAGATCACTAAAATTCTTCAAAAAGTTCCACAAACCCCAATAGGATTGACCACAATATCAGAAGATCAATTTTCCAAATTACATCAAAAATGCCCAACTAGGGCTTTTCTCTCTCTTGCCCAATAATTGCAGGCTGCCTGAAATTCTTTGTATCTGGCCGGATCTGACTTCTGCCCTGTCAAACTGCCCGTCCATACACCACTGCCTGCACCTGCCCATACGATTGCCCGATCTGCCTGATCTACTGCCCATGTTCCATTTTCTGCCTCTGCCCGACTGCCTGTATGCTGCCCATAGCCTGCTTCCCTGCCCGGTTGCCTGTTTGGCAGCCCTGCTGCTGCCCGAAGGGCTAGATGCCTAGGCCGATAGCCTAGTGGGCTGGCCCAAGGGCATGTTGAAGGCCCGGCAGCCTTACGGCTGCCACAGGGCCCTCACGGATCTGCCTTTGGGCTGCCCAAAGGGCCTATTAGGCCACGGCAGCCTTGACGGGCTTGCCCACGGGCTACTTGAGGGTGCCGTAAGGGCCTTAGCCCTCCCGGGTAGGCCTGCTAGAAGCTGCCCGGAAATGGTGCCCATTGAGAAGAAGTGCTGAAGGTGGCTGCCCAGAAATGGAGTTTGCTGAAGACGAGGGTTTGAGGAAACCCTTAAGTCAGAAAATAGAAAGAAACCCTAGCTTAGGGTTTTATCTTCAATGGAGGATGATGATGTGTAATATCCCAAATCCCGATATTTTCTATTTCTAAGCAAATATGCTGATACAACTGGGCATGTAAACTGCCATGCAAAAATCCTTATTTTATAGGAAAAATTAGGGTTAGGGTTTGTGAGATAGAATGAACACTTACCACTGATAAGCCGGCTAGACTGCTTCGGAGAAAGTATGCAAGCACCGAGAACTGGATCGGAGATGGGCAGATCTCCTCTGCTTCCGGTGAACCCCCAGCAGCAAGAACCCCAGTCAGAAAAGGGTGACGCTTTCAGTGAACGAGGTGTCTGATGAAGCTGCCGATTTGTAGGGCTGATAGCCTTCCCGTGCCAGAGAGAATGCCTGATACATGCAGGATTTCTGAGACCTCTAGGCAGGATAGCGACTTGCTCTGGTGAGACAGCTGCTCACGCCCCTGGGATCCCGAAACTGCTGATAACTGCTCCGGATGAGCACGGACGGATCTGATAATCACCGGGTACCGAAGTATGATGCTGATGATGAGAATGGTGCCTGAGTTTCGGAGTAAAGCTGAGATCTAAAGGCCCAGCAACTGACTAGGGCTTTCTGGCTGAAAACCCCCCCTTACGGCTGCACACGTGTCCCTGCAACGATCTATACCATATACTGGATAACTTATGAATGAATGAAGAACAAGTGGTGAACCTGTATGGCTTACCCTGAATAAGACTAGGATAGATGTTTCACTGCCGAAATCCTGCTAGCTGAAAACTCCGTCTCCAACCCCAACTGCTGTGCGGCACGCTGTGCTGCTATCCAAGGGCTCCCAAAATAATCATAATCAAAAGTGAAGTCTCCTTTCGCTTTATCCTCTATTTATAACGTTCAACTGCGAAAACCCTAATCTTTGACCTAATTAGGTCACTTTATCTTCTAATTTGCTGTTGACTTGCATGCATGCGGATGGAGACCTAAAGAGTGCATGCATCATTAAATAATGCTTGGATGGCATGCACGAAGGTGGCCTTTGGCTCCAGTGGCCCTTCTTGACCTAATGATGATGCCCTAGATCTTCTATGGATGGCATCAGTCCTTAGCTGATTCCCTAGCTGTCAGTAACCGCTCGAACCCACAG
>LPNX011196034.1:558717-624881 GCA_001517045.1 Pseudotsuga menziesii
CAAATGCCAAATCTACATAGTCCAAGGCCTTGTAACCATATAATGCCTTAAAAGGAGTCATCCTAATAGACATGTGATAGGTAGTATTGTAGCAATACTCCCCTAGGTGTAGCCATTTGATCCAAGTTCGTTGCTGCCCTGCTACATAGTTCCTTAAATATCCTTCGATCCACTTGTTGACTATTTTTGTTTGCCCGTCACTCTGGGGGTGATAAATGGTACTAGTAGCCAGTTCGGTCCCCACCAATCTGAACAGTTCCTGCCAGAAGGCACCCGTGAATCTGCTATCCCGATCACTGACAATGGTCTTAGCCTTTAGGTAACCCGTGTAACCTGAAGACCTCCCTGAAGAATAACTCAGCCACTTGAACTGACAAGTAGTCTGATGATATCGAGAAGAAATGTGCAAACTTGGTCAGTCTGTCAACTACTACATATAAACAATCTCGCCCTTGGACCATGGGCAAGCCTGAAATAAAGTCCATGGAGATGCTTTCCCACTTCTGCTCTGGAATCGGTAGTGGCTGGAGTAACCCTGCTGGATGGGTGTTCTCAATCTTGTTCTGCTGACAGATGCTACATTCTTGGACATGCTGTATAATTTCCCCCTTGAGGCCCTTTCATGAGAACCTCTCTCTGATCTGCCTGTAAGTCTTTAAGAAACCTTGATGCCCTGATAAAGGAGAATCGTGGGCTGCCTGAATGATCTTTTTCCTCAATGTGGATTCTGGAACGAGGTATATCCTGTTTTTGTAATAGATGATGTCATCCACAATCCTGAACCTGTCATCCTGGATTTGCCCGTCCAATAATTCGCAAGCGAATTTATTTTTGGAATATTCCACTATGAGAAGTGCCCTCCAATCCGTGGATATACTACTGAGAGAAAATGGGGCTGGACGCCTGGATAATGCATCAGCTACTACATTATTCTTACCTTTTACATACTCGATCTCGAAATCGTAGGCTTGTACTTTGCTGACCCATTTCTACTGTCGCTCATTCAGTTCCTTCCGCTTGAGGAAATACTTGAGGCTGTTATGATCGGTTTTGATTTTGAACTTACTGCCCACCAGGTACTGTCTGAATTTTGTGAGAGCATGCAAGATGGCTAGCATCTCTTTGTCATATATTGAGTAATGGCGCTCGTAGTTCTTCAGTTTACGGCTCTCAAATGCAATAGGGTGATTATTCTGCATCAACACTGCTCCTAACCCTTCCCCTGAGGCATCACATTCTACTACAAAGGGTTGTGAGAAGTCTGGTAATGCTAGAACTGGACAAGAACTCATAATAACCTTCATCTCCTCGAAAGTTTTCTGAGTTAAGTCTGTCCAAGTGAACGCCCCTTTCTTGGTGAGATCTGTGAGGGGTGCTGCAAATTGGGAGAATCCCTTAACGTATCATCGGTAATAAGTGCACAGACATAAGAACCCTCTCAATTCTGTAACTGTTTTTGGCACGGGCCAATCTCTGATAGCTCGGATTTTCTCCATGTCAACCTGAACTCCTTCTGCATTGATTACATGTCCTAAATACAGCATCTCCTTCATGCCAAACTCACACTTGGACATTTTCGCATAAAGCGAATGTTCTTCTAAAATACTCAATGCTTCGTCCAGGTGTTTCAGATGCTCTTCCCATGTTTTGCTGTAAATCAGGATGTCATCAAAGAATACGAGCAAAAACTTACGTAGCTGTGCTCTGAAGGTGTGGTTCATGCATGACTGAAAAGTGGCCGGAGCATTGGTAAGTCCAAAGGGCATGACCAAAAACTCATAGTGACCATAGTGACAGCGAAAAGCTGTTTTGGAGATGTCCTGGTCCCTTACCCTGATCTGATGGTACCCCAAGCGAAGATCGATCTTGGAGAAGAATTGGGCTCCCCGAAGCTCATCCATGAGTTCGTCAATTCTGGGAATGGGATATCTGTTCTTAATGGTCTTCTTGTTGAGTGCTCGATAATCGATGCACATTCGTAGTGTACCATCCTTTTTTTTTACCAGTACTACTGAGGATGCGAAGGGGCTAGAACTGGGCCGAATATATCCAAGCTCCAGTAATTCTTTGATTGTCTTCTCAATCTCATCCTTGTACCTTTTGGGATGCCTGTAAGGAGTGGTGATGACTGCTTGTGTTCCCTCTTCTAGCTCGATGATGTATTCAAACCCTCGGTCTGGTGGTCTACCTGATGGAAGGTCCCGAAAAACCTTTTCATGTTTCTGTAGCAAGGCTTGAATGTCACTTGGGTGTTGTGTGCTGGTCTCTAGGGGTTTCCTAAAGGTGACTAAACATTCTGCAGCCCATTCTATATCATCCTGTCGGAGTACTGCCTCCATCCTCTGTGACGAGACCGGTTTTGGGGGATAAGTGTTCATGCCCCTCAAAACTACTCGTTTGCCATCTAGCCCCTGGAATTCCATTTCCATTGCCCTGTAATCTGTAGTGTATTTCCCTATAGAGTAAAGCCACTGAACACCCAATACCACATGAGTAGCCGCTACATCCACTACATAAAAAGAGTCCGTCATCTGATAGTTACCTAAGGCGACATTCAATTTTGGGATCCAGTAGTTGCACTCTATGCTGGAGTTCTCGGCTACTGCTACAGTGAATCCTTCGAACTTCTTGGTCTGAATACCTCTCTTGGCTACCCAAGCGGAGTCGATGAAATTGAGGGTGGCTCCCCCATCAATCAATACTCATACTCTGTGGCCCTGTACTACTCCCCTGACCCTGAGAGTATGGAATCTTGGTACTCCAGATAATGTAGCAATGACTCCCTCTGGTGTATCACCCTGATGTGACTCCTCTTCTGTGGCCTCCTGCTCATAGTCGTCCTCATCACTGTCTGAATATACCTCAATGTAGTGAGCCTTCGCCTTCCCTGTACACCTGTGTCCTGGTACCCATGGTTCCTGACAGGTGAAGCATAGCTTCTTCCTTCTCAAGTCTTTCCTAGTGTCTTCGTCTAACCAGGTTTTCTTGGGCACATCCTGCTGTAAAGGTTTCCTGTCCTTGTCCCTAACAGGAAAATTGGTTTTCAGTGGGAATTTGTTTTTGGGGACTGAATCATGAAGATCTCTTGCTCTGCTAATGGCATCCTGCAAAGTGAGGGGTTTGTAGGCTTTCACCCATCCCCGTAGTGGCTCTGTGAGGGCCTCAGCAAATAACATAGTCAATCTGCTCTCTGACACGTCTGTTACCATAACGGCTATCCTCTGAAATTTTGAAATGAAAGCTTCTGCACTACCGGTCTGTTTGAGTTGAGCCAATTCCCTGAAATGTATCTCTGGATCTTTCCTGTCAAACCTCTCTATGGGCTTCTGAGTGAACTCACCGTAGGAATGTATGGTGTTGTGACCCAATGTCACCAGTCTGTGGTACCACCACTCGTGAGCCTCTCCGTCCAGGTGAAGTGTAGCCAATTTAATGGCGTCTGTCTCTGTCATGGGGTTGAGTTGGAAATAGGTATCCAACTTTTGAACCCACATCCTCGCTGATCCTCCGCGAGTCCCATCAAAGTTTGGGATGGTCAACCTACCCAAGGTCTTCTGCAACTCATAGTTGTGATTGAAACCCTTGTTGAAATTCCTGGCCCTGTTCCTACTCTTCATGTTGTAGAAATCTGAAAAAGACATGGCCGCATGAAACTCATCCCCTAAGTCTCTATACTTCTGTAGATAAGCCCCAAAAGGCTCGCTAGGTTCTACCTGCATGACCAAGCCCCCTACTGTATCTGCCAAGAAGTGAGGCATGGTAGGCCTAATAGAAGGTCTGCTGTATATGTGCGGAGTATTCTGAATGTTAGTGTATGCTACCTTTTCCACTGCTGCTTGTAGATCCCCGATCTACCGGTGAGGGAGGTGTACTGTTGATACCTGTTTCTGGTTTCGCTGATAATCCGTTGATTGCATTGAGTACATCTTTTTGTCCTTTGGCTAAGTCTTGCAATGCAGAGACCAAGCTGCAAAACTCCATCCGATCCTCTTCTTCTCCCGTTCCTTTTCCCCTATCCGAATGTATACCTGTTTGTTCCATGTTTGAATTGGTATCTTCTAGTTGGATATCTTCAAATTCTTCTGTGTATCTACTCTTCCTCCTCCTATAGGTTACAAAAGGATCCCCTTCTGTATTCATCAACTTTTCATTTCTTAATCCCACAGCTGGCCAAGAAAATAGCTCTGATACCACTGTAATATCCCAAATCCCGATATTTTCTATTTCTAAGCAAATATGCTGATACAACTGGGCATGTAAACTGCCATGCAAAAATCCCTATTTTATAGGAAAAATTAGGGTTAGGGTTTGTGCGATAGAATGAACACTTACCACTGATAAGCCGGCTAGACTGCTTTGGAGAAAGTATGCAAGCACCGAGAACTAGATCAGAGATGGGCAGATCTCTGCTTCCGGTGAACCCTCAGCAGCAAGAACCCCAGTCAGAAAAGGGTGACGCTTTCAGTGAAGGAAGTGTCCGATGAAGCTGTCGATTTGTAGGGCTGATAGCCTTCCCGTGCCGGAGAGAATGCCTGGTACATGCGGGATTTCTGAGACCTCTAGGCAGGATAGCGACTTGCTCTGGTGAGACAGCTGCTCACGCCCCTGAGATCCCGAAACTGCTGATAACTGCTCCAGATGAGCACGGACGGATCTGATAATCACCGGGTACCGGAGTATGATGCTGATGATGAGAATGGTGCCTGAGTTTCGGAGTAAAGCTGAGATCTGACGGCCCAGCAACTGATTAGGGCTCTCTGGCTGAAAACCCCCCCTTACGGCTGCACACGTGTCCCTGCAACGATCTATACCATATACTGGATAACTTATGAATGAATGAAGAACAAGTGGTGAACCTATATGGCTTAACCTTGAATAAGACTAGGACAGATGTTTCACTGCCGAAATCCTGCTAGCTGAAGACTCCGTCTCCAACCCCAACAACTGTGCGGCACGCTGTGCTGCTATCCAAGAGCTCCCAAAATAATCATAATCAAAAGTGAAGTCTCCTTTCGCTTTATCCTCTATTTATAACGTTCAACTGCGAAAACCCTAATCTTTGACCTAATTAGGTCACTTTATCTTCTAATTTGCTGTTGACTTGCATGCATGCGGATGGAGACCTAAAGAGTGCATGCATCATTAAATAATGCTTGGATGGCATGCACGAAGGTGGCCTTTGGCCTCGATGGCCCTTCTTGACCTAAAGATGATGCCCTAGATCTTCTATGGATGGCATCAGTCCTTAGCTGATTCCCTAGCTGTCAGTAACCGCTCAAACTCACAGGAATCACATAGGTTAGCGGTTTTGGGCCTCAAGGCCTAATTGGAAGAGGACATTACATGATGCCCTAGCTAGACTCATCCATGCTAGGGCACAATCATAAAATCTTTCTTCATCAATCTTGAGCAGTTGTACCTGTGAGAGCAAGTGTGTAATAATGAATTGGCTTGATCTTTTTTATATCCTTGAATCACCTATTAGTGGACTAAAATTAAAAAGAACAAAATAATATTAATTTATTCTTTTCTAATTTTCACTTTTTTTTTACAACATGGGAACAGCAACCTCCCAAGAGTATATCCAACAGCCCCAAGCCAAATATACCAGTAACTTGTGACTCAGCAGGGGCCGAGACATCCCGAAGGCCACCGAGGTGAGCCTCTATCCCAAGGGTCGCCTACCCTTCGAGCCTTGTCACAACGGGCCAATGAACAACCCTACCCCCCGCCGGTTTTAAACCCTTGACCTCCAAGGAGATAACACATGTTCTTAACCATTAGGCCCACTAAGGTGCTCTAATAATATTAATTTATTCTTTTCTAATTTTCACTTTTCTTTTTTTTACACCATGGTAACAGCAACCTCCCAAGAGTATATCCAACAGCCCCAAGCCAGATATACCAGTAACTTGTGACTCAGCAGGGGCCGAGACATCCCGAAGGCCACCGAGGTGAGCCTCTATCCCAGGGGTCGCCTACCCTTCGAGCCTTGTCACAACGGGCCAATGAACAACCCTACCCCCTACCGGTTTTAAACCCTTGACCTCCAAGGAGATAACACATGTTCTTAACCATTAGGCCCACTCAGGTGCTCTAATTTTCACTTTTACCTTTAGCCTTTTTATAGTCCAAAAGGTCCTTTAAGTATTTTTTACTTTTACCAAAGTCCTTATGTATTTTTTACTTTTGCTTTTAGCATTTTTCCAAGTGCCCCTGTGGTCTTTTAATTCCATTCAAAGTACATCATCATAAACCAAGAGAGTTACTAATGCTTTTATCTCACACTCCGTGTGACACCAAGATCAGGTACTAAGGTATCTTAACCAAGGGTAGCTAAGCCTTGGAGAAAAATGCAAAGCCCATAAATCAAGGGTTAGAGTGTCACACATGCCTAGACCAAGTCTAGGGCTTATAGTGCCTTCCTGGTAATAGACCAAGTGCCTCGGCCATGGGTTGCATAATTTGACCCTAGGTCAAATACTTGGTAACAGACCAAGCGCCTCCATTCTCCAAGAAAATAGCTACTCAGAACTAAGCTAAGTCTACCAGTACGAGACTGGTCCGCATCATAGTCCCAGACCAAATGTCTACCATTCAACAGAATGGTCACTCAACACAGGGTTGAGTTTCCCCAGGACGAGCTGGGCCCATATCATAGTCAAGGACTAGATATCATCATTCAACAGAATGATCACTCAACACTAGGTTGAGTCCACATCGTGGTCCCGGACCAAGTGTCCCCATTCTCCTAAGAGAATGGCTCTCAATCTCTCTATGAAAAATCAACACTCCCTCTCAGCGAGAGAGGCATTCTCTGCCATATCAAGCTTATCACGAAAGTACACGAACTTTGATGCTGACAGAGGCTTGGTCAAGATATTTGCAATCTGTTCATCCGTACGAATGTACTGCAACTTCAGAGCACCTCTCTGCACTAGGTCTCTGATGAAATGATACCTCATTTTAATGTGTTTCGATCTATCATGAAACACTGGGATTTCCAAAAGCTTTATGCAACTCAGATTATCGCAATGGATGATCGTTGAGTCAAGCTTTCCCCCAAACAAATCAGATAGCAGTTTTCTGAGCCAAACTGCTTCCTTGCAGGCATCACTTGCAGCAATATACTCTGCCTTAGCTGTACTCTAAGATATGGAACCCTACTTCCTGTTGGACCAAGAGATCATTGTTCATCCCATACTGAAGCAATAACCAGAGGTACTTTTTCAGTCAACTGCACTGCCAGCCTAATCTGAATCTGAATATCCACACAACAATACTCCACTACTAGAAGTATACCTGAACCGATAAGTGATAGTATCTCGCACATATCTGAGTACATGTTTGGCGGCTACCAAGTGTGTGTGCTTCGGATCGGACATAAACTGACTTGGTGCATTCACTGTGTAGCAGATGTCTGGTCTCGTATGCACGAGATACATCAGGGATCCAATAAGCTATCTGTACAAAGTAGAGTCCACACTCTGTGAACTGGTGGTTGAGTCCCGCAACCTTGTCAAGTTGGTAGTCATGGGTATTGTTATCACACATACATTTTTCAGCAAGGCTTCCATGATGCAGCATGCAAACTTGTCTCTTTCTATTCCGGGCTACTTTTACATGGGGTATCAGCATGGATCTCTACAGCTTCATTTCACTTCAGAGCCTTGTTCTTGATGTTTTCCTTGCCAGGACTAAGACCCAGGAGTCCATTGAAGTGATTTTGGTGATGATCTAGCTCATTTCAGCGGAGCAGCAATCAGAAGTTGGTACGCACACAGCTAGGGGCTTATCAGTTGGAGACAGGTATACATGGTGAGATCAAGCATATTTCCTTGGTTTAGTTGTTGCTTTGTGATATATCTCGAATACATGTACTTGTCATGTTAGGATGATCACAGTGACCTATGCTATATGTTCTTTATTTCTCTAACCTTTGTTATGATTGATCAAGGAGTCCAATGTGAAGACTGTTGCCCATGCCATGCTCAAACAAATGTAACCCTTAGTGCTAGGTTAGTTCCATTGCATTTCTATCCATCCATCCAGTTCATCCATATTTGCTTCTACCCCATGACCATGACTAATAGAGACTTGTGAGATTAAAGACCTTTCCCCGTTCTGACTACTATGTGTGACAGACTCCATGTTGTTATGTGTCTCGGGCTATGAAGTATGTGTCTTGGCCAGTGTGGCTAGGTGCACAGGGTTGTCATCCTTAAGTCCTCAAAACAAGTGCTCCACCATAACAGTGTTGTTAAACACTAAAGCATCGGAACGCATAAAAGCTATATCTAAAGGATGCAAGAATATAAAATGTTGAAAAAGGTAGTCAGTGGCCAAGAGATTGAGCACCCATTCCCTGTATAATGTAAGGCTCGGTTTGCCCTCTACAGGGGCATCAAGGAAAGGCGAACCCATCGGGGCTATGGACTGCTCGCGGGCAGCGGGTATCCTAGTCATTTATTGGAGCCTAGAAGGCTTTCCAGGGCACCTGCTCTTGTAGGTTGGCTACCATCTTATAAAAGTTATGAAAGTCATTGAAAGGTTAATGGTCAAAGGATGAGCACTCACCCCTTGTATGGTGTTCGGCTCAATGGTCCCCATAGGGCCACAGGGTGAGACTAGTCAGGAAAGACTGGGTCTTTGTCAGTACTGGAGCCCAAAAGGCTTCCAGGGCACCTGCTTTTGAAGGTTGACCTATACTTGCAATAAAGTTGCAAAGGAAAACTTGCTAGAGTCTGAAGGGAAACATACCCAAGTACTTCACCCATATGTCAGACACCTCCATCCCCTATTGCTATCGGTCATACATGTGTCACCTTGGTAGAGTTTATTAGTTGTCAGTCGGATAGCTCACCAAGTCAAAGTCAGTCAAAATCATGTCCCTTGCCTTAGCCTGGATCTTCCATCACCACCCATATATAACATAATTGGTTACACCTTGCAAGTATGGCATGAGCAAGCAGACTTCCAGAAGACTCTAAGATCTTTCAGAAGCAAAGGTATATTTTATTAATATTATTATGTTTGGTCACTATGATTATGAATAACTGATTTAAGTTGGGTTCTGATATACACCATTGGAGCATGGCTTACCTTGGAATGTTGCAAGATCATACTAGTACAGTATCTCACCTTGATTTAGGGTACTTTGACCTAGTCAACCAGTTGACCACATCAATCACGTTTCCCAAGGCAGTGACTCAAAAATACAACATGGTCTATATTTGTTCGAAACATGCCCAAGACCAATATTGCAGTTTCAGTTTTCAGAATTTGGCCCCGATTCTCCAAAAAAGTGATTATTATCACTTAATTATTGGCCAGATGACCTATTTTTTATTCAAATGGCAGTATGTTTGGTTCTCCTAGAGCAGAGCAGCGTTCCAGGGGGTATTACTATTAGTAGTCACTTATACCATTCTTCTATGTCTTCAAATCATCCAATGCAATCGGTTTTCCCCAGTTCTCAGCCTGGAGCGAGTTATGGTGGATTTACCAGTTTTCAGGAATTGTACCAGTAGAAAATGAACTAGAAGTTCACTAAAAAAATCGATTTGGCCTCCTGGGTCAAGGAAATGGTGTGGAACTTTGACAGATGATGTTTCTCAGCATCCCGAACAGTCCTTCAGCAGATGTCCAGATTATTTAGTTATGGCTCGGCCAATGAGGAAAAACCCCATGGAGCGCCCCCTCTAATTGGCTATTGATGTATTTCATGATTATATCTTATGATTTGAAGTTGTAAAGGGGCCTAGGGTGAATTAAGCCCCTAAGTGACCCCCCTCAGTGTATTGATGTATCACACTTATGTTATATTTTGAGTTTGACTTAGGATGGGCATCCTTGAGCAAAGTGTGCCCCCTTTGGTTGACTCAGTCACTTGATCCATGTGTTTAAGTTATGTATTGATCTCCACCTTTGATGATCTTTTAATCTCAACCGTTGGATGATAAAGTTAATTATGATTTTTGTATCTTTCTCAAACTATTTAAGAGAGGTGACCCCCCATTGTAATTGATGACCTTTGGCACCGGAATATCAATAAAGAGACTTTTACTTGGGATTATTGATTTGTGTATCTTGTGGATGTTCTGATTTCATGATTGACACTGTTGTTCTTCCATATTGAGTTTCATTCGGGATAGATCTTGCATTTTTTTCTTTACCCATTCCATCTGTAAGAGGAGGCACGCTAGGAGAGAGAGGGCAACTTTGTGGGGAAGCTCACCTTCGGCTCCGGGGTGTTTGCTTCAGGGAGTATTTTTGTCTTTATGAGTTTTTATTCTTTTTTCCTTTCCGTATTCTGCAGATCCCATTCGTTTGTCTGATCAGTTGATGTTTCTCTAGTCTGGCAGGTTGAAGGGGGCACAAGGGTGATTGACTGGGACATAGCTACACCAAGTTCTAGCTCGGGGAAGTTCATTTTGACAGGAGATCGACATTCTTCATCATTTCTCAATCCATCTACAGATTCCAAGTACGTCTCCTAGGTGAGTTTCTTTTCTTTTATTTTCTGCACATGCATTGCTCATCATTCCATAAAAGTTCAAACCCTCGTTTTTAAGATCCACAAGTTCTAGCTTGCGATGAGCTACGAAATTAAAAACCCACTTTTATTTTAACATCAAACCCCTAAATCTAAAGTTTCGGCTTGATCGGACTCCATTTACCCATCGAAAGCACTGGCCAGCTATTAGGGAAAAACGCCCCCCTTGGGGAAAGTGGTCTTTTTTGCAAACCGCAAAGTGGGTATTGTTGGTTTCTTCTTCAATCGCCTAATCTAAAACCCAACAATCATTCAGAGTATCCATCTTTGCTTAATGTCACCTATTTTCCCTAGATCCAAATTTTCCTGCATAAACCCTAGGGCAAATTTAGGGCTTTTACTTGGATGCTCTGAATCTCTTAGTTTCTGTTTCAAACTACAATCAGTCAATTAACTAAGAGATTCAACCAAGTTTCCCTCACTTGTCTATCCCGTATCCATAATTGTAGGGTTTCTTGGTCTTAGGGATGCCCACTAGGCCGTCTTGCTAGGTCCAAAGTGTCAGTATCCTTGACTGGTGTAACATCCGAGTTCTTTTGGAAGTCCTGGATACCGTAGGTCACAACTTTAGTTGCCTTTCCTCCGTCGTCCTGAATAGGATCATCTCACAGGGCATCTACAAGATTTGTGATAACAGGTACGCTCATGGACTTGCAGTCCTGCATCCCAAATCTCTGCAAGATATCCATTGCATACTTTCCTTGTGTTAGGAAGATCTCGCCTGGATTTTGCCAAACATCTAATCCAAGAAAGTAATGCATCAATCCAAGATCTTTCATCTTGAATTCAGAGGTAAGCTCCCTCTTACACTGATCTATCAACTATTCATCACCTGTAAGAAACAAGTCATCTACATATAGAACAAGTATCAAGACATGATTATGAACAACCTTACAGTGCAAGTTAGAATCAGTTGTACTTTTGGAAAATCCCAAACTATGGAGAAATCCATCTATCCTGGCATACCAGACTCTTGGAGCATGTTTCAGTCCGTACAAGGCTTTCTTCAGTTTACATACATGGGCCTTCTTCCCACGAGTCACAAAGCCTTCAAGTTGTTCTATATAAGCTTCCTCTTCAATCTTACCATTGAGGAAAGATGTCTTTACATCCATTTGATGTAACTTCCATTCGAATACTGCAACAAGTGAAATGATGGTTCTAATGGTAGTATACCTGGAAATAGGAGCAAATGTCTCATCATAGTCAATGCCTTCTTTCTGAGTGAAGCCACGAGCTACGAATCTGGCTTTATACTTCTCCACACTGCCATATGCAGCATGCTTGATCTTATAAAGCCCTTTCTTGTTGGTCTAGGAACAACTTCCCAAACATCATTCTTCATGATTGACTTGTACTCTTCAATCATGGCATCAACCCACACCTATTTACTTGCTATTTCTTCGTATGATGAAGGTTATGCACTGATAAACTGACTCATAAGACTAGAGTACTTCTGTGGTCTTATGCTTTCTCTCAAAGTCCCAAGAGGAGCTTTATGCTTATTTCCTTCTTGCATCGTCTCTCGGTACACCAAGCAGGTCTCCTTTTGAAAGGAGGAACTACAAGTAGTTCTTCTGGTGGAATTTCAGTGTCCTCGGGTGCATCTAGAATTTGGTCATCAAATTCCTCTTCCTCCCTCTGAATTTTTGAAACTGGAAACTCAAGTGGAGAAACTTCATCTTCCTTTGAAAGCTCTAGTGTTTGACGAAACACAGCTTCCTCATGGAAGATCACATCTCTGTTGACCTCAATGTTCCTTTGTCCCGGTATATATACTCAAGAAGCCTTTGAGCAATCACTGTACCTAGCAAATATCCATTTATTACCGGAGAGCTATAGCTTGGCCCTCTTTTCTTTTGGCACATGAATGTACACGAGAGTACCAAATATCCTCATGTGATCAACTGCAGGTTTCTTCTTGGTGAAGACTTCTTTTGGAGTCTTCTCCCCCGAGATAGCATGAGGGCTTCTGTTCTGAATATACATAGCGATACCTGTTGCTTCAACCCACAAATATAGAGGAAGATCTAGATCAGTGATCATAGCTTTAGCAGCTTCACAGATCGTTCTATTCCTCCTTTCGATGACCCCATTCTGTTGAGGGTTGTAAGGTACTGTCAGCCCTTTCTTGATTCCTGCTTCTCGGCAAAAATATCAAACTCATTAGATTCATACTCACCTCCGTTATCTGATCTCAAGATACGGATGTGTCTACCAGTCTGATTTTCAATCAGTGTCTTGAACTCTTTGAACCTGTCAAAGGTTTAACTCTTGGCCTAGGAAGTTAATCCATGACTTCCAAGAGTGATCATCAATAAACAAGACATAATATAAACACCCACTCAAGGAGGGTGAAGACATAGGCCCACAAATGTCAGAATGAATCAAATCCAAAATACCTTTAGATCTATTCTTGCTTCTAGGAAAGGATTTCTTAGTGTTTTTTCCTAGAGCACATCCTTTGCAGATTCCTTCATTTTGCGAAGATACCTCTGGCATACCTATGACCATCTTCTGCAATCCTGGGAGAGTTGTGTAGTCAAGGTGTCCAGACCTTCTATGCCAAAGTTGACATGGATCAATTGTTTGATGTACCAAAGCATGAGTGGAATTTTCGGAAACCCTGTAAAGGCCTTCCTCTCGAGCCCCAATTTGTACTGTTTGGCTTATATCTTCATTCTTTTCCCATAGAAAGACTTTATTGTCCATGAAGACGACTCGGTAGCCTTTGTCTTCTAAGCCAGCAACACATTAAAGATTCTTCGTTAAACTAGGAACATATAAAATATCATCAATGCGCAGAACCGTACCTAAGTCAAGTTGAAGTGAGGTTGAGCCAACTCCTTCAATTTTGAAAGTAGAGTCATCTCCAAGTTCTACCTGTGTGGTGAACTTTTTATTCTTGTAACTGGTGAGAGCTCTACGGTCACCTGTCATGTTCCTGGAGGCACCACTATCCACCAACCAAGCAGTATCACTGTTGGTGGAACTAGGCAGAGTTGAAATTAGGTAGTACCTTCTTCTAGGTTCTTCTTTGTTAGACTTGGTTTTCTAACTCTTCTTTGGTTCTTCTTCTTCTTTTTCTGCTTCTGCAGCAAATGCTTGAAACCTTTGCTTAGGCTTCTTCTTGGCTTGCATGCAGTCTTTAGCAAAATGTCCAAACTTGTGGCAATTATAACATTCCACTTTTGACATGTCAGAGAACTTACCTTAAGGTTTCTTTCCCTTCTTTTGCTGAGAGAAAGGCTTTTTAAACTTCTTTGACTTTGCTGCAAGTGCAAGGTTATCTTCCTTGATTACTTTGCATGAGGTCCTTCCCTCTTCTTCTATGCAATCATGCCAAAGCCTTTCAAAGGTTGGTTGATTCTCACGTCCACTGACAGATGGCATGAAGGTTTCCCAAGAGCTTGGGAGACCATCAATCATAGTTTGCACAAGGTCATCATCATCAATAGTAATACCAATAGCAATGAGTTGATCTCTTACCTGTGCAATCTTTGTGAAGAAGGAACCAACACTTTCATCTTTGTTCAACTTCAAAGTTCATAGCCTCTTCTTCAAGACTCTTCTGACTGGGGGCCTTCTTTTCATATAAGTTGGCCAAAGCATCAAAGCATCCTTTAGCAGTCTTCAACGCTGTGATGTTGGGCATCAACGTCTTTTTGACAAAATCATAGATGATCCTTCTAGCCTTACCTTGCTTCCTCTTGTAAGCAAGTCTGCCAACATTAGATGTTGGCTCTTCAATGACATTAAAAACAATGCCATCCAAGTCGTTCTCTTCTAGAGTGGTTGTTAACTTGGCCTTCTAGGAGTTGTAGTTGGCTGAACTATAGAGCTTCTCTTCCAGTATGAAAGCATTGACAGCCATCTCTGCAACTTAGTCAAATGTAAGTCTACAAATCTTATCCCAAGGTCTAGGAAAACAACAGCAGTGTCCCTTTAGTATGTTTTCATATGCTAAGCTCTGATACCATGTTGAATTTTAGCATAAGCATGAATAGTTAAAAATTTTGTAGACTAACTTTAAACAAATGACAAGTGGAGTAAAATAACATTCATCACATCAAAACAATGGACACAAGAGTTTTTCACTGGGGAAACCTTTAAAGGACAAAAACCCCAAAAAGTATTAGTAACTCATCTCGTAAATGAGACGACTAAAATTCTTCAAAAAGTTCCACAATCCCCAATAGGGTTGACCACAATATCAGAAGATCAATTTTCCAAATTACATCAAAAATGCCCAACTAGGGCTTTTCCAGAATTAGGTCTTTTCTCTCTCCTGCCCAATAATTGCAGGCTGCCCAAAATTCTTTGTATCTGCCCAGATCTAACTTCTACCCGTCCGTACACCTCGGTTTGCACCTGCTCGTACGGCTGCCCGATCTGCCTAATCTACTGCCTGTGTTTCGTTTTTTGCCTTTGCCTGTATGCTACCCGCGGCCTGTTGCCCTGCCCGGCTACCTGTTTGGCAGCCCTCCTACTGCCCGAAGGGCTAGCAGCCTAGGCCCGTGGCCTAGTGGGCTGGCCTGAGGGCTGTTGAAGGCTCGGCAGCCTTACGGCTGTCACAGGACCCTCACAGGTCTGCCTTTGGGCTGCCCGGAGAGCCTGTTAGGCCACGGCAGCCCTCACGAGCTTCCCCAAGGGTGTTGTAAGGGCCTCAACCCTCCTGGGTAGGCCTTCTAGAGGTTTCCCAAAGGTGCCGAGAGGACAGTGCCTGCAGAAGGATAATGACAGCCTGCGGAAGGAGAGAGGCTGCCCAACTGCCTGGAAATGATGCTCATGGAGAAAAAGTGCTGAAGGTGGCTGCCCAAAAATGGAGTGTGCTGAAGATGAGGGTTTGAGAAAACCCTTAAGATAGAAAAATGGTAAGAAACCCTAGCTTAGGGTTTGTCTTCAATGGAGGATGATGATGCCCTACGGCACAATCATAAAATCTTTCCTCTTCAATCTTGAGCAGCTATACCTGTGAGAGCAAGTGTGTGTAATAATGAATTGGCTTGATCTTCTTTTATATCCTTGAGTCACCTGTAAGTGGACCAAAATTTGAAAGAACAAAATAATATTATTTTATTCTTTTCTAATTTTCAGTTTTACCTTTAGCCTTTTTGTAGTCCAAAAGGTCCTTTAAGTATTTTTTACTTTTACCAAAGTCCTTATGTATTTTTGACTTTTACTCGTGGTCCTTTTACCTGTGGTCCAAAAATCCTTATGTATTTTTTACTTTTGCTTTTAGCCTTTTTCCAAGTGTCCCTGTGCTCTTTTAAATTCCATTGAAAGGACATCATCATAAACTGAGTTACTAATGGTTTTATCTCACACTCTGTGTGACACCAAGATTAGGTACAAAGGTATCTTAACCAAGGGTAGCTACGCCTTAGAGAAGAACGCAAAGCCCATAAATCAAGGGTCAGAGTGTCACACATGCCTAGACCAAGTCTAGGGCTTATAGTGCCTTCCTGGTAACAGACCAGGTGCCTCAGCCATGGGCTGCATAATTTGACCCTGGGTCAAATATTTGGTAACAGACCAAGCGCTTCCATTCACCAAGAGAATGGCTACTCAGAACTAAGTTGAGTCTACCAGTACTAGACTGGTCCACATCGTGGTCCCGGACGAGATGTCTACCATTAAACAGAATGGTCACTCAATAAAGGGTTGAGTCCCCCCAGGACAAAGCTGGGTCCATATCATAGTCAAGGACTAGATATCATCATTCAACAGAATGATCACTCAACACTAGGTTGATTCCACACCGTGGTCGATGCTGCTCAGAAAAATCAACAAAATTCTGTGTAGAAATTCTCTTCACAGGTTGTATGGTATAGAAAGAATTCTTCCTCGAATTTTGTGCATGCTGTACGGTCAGGTTGTCTGGAAATTCATGCCCACAGTACGGTCTGGAAAATCGTGCCTCCAGCAGTGTTATCGGAACCGGACCAGAACCGACAAAACCGGCCGGTCTGACCGATTTACAGGGTTCGTCGGTCCGATCAACAAAAAAAAATTCATAAAACCGGATTTTTTTCCAAACCAGCCGGTCCGTACTCTGCCTTACGGTCGTGGACTAGGGACTCACGGAATTCAAATTTTTTTTAAAAAACACAAACTAAAACCTAACCTATGCTTCTAACCTAACACTAAGCCTATCCTAACACTATTTATGTATTAATGGTTTGGATTGATATGTATGCACATGAATATATATGTTTTTTACAAAATATGAATATTTTATGTATTTTTTAGTCAGCCGGTTTTTTACCCAGTTTTTTGCCGATTCCGGTCCAGTTCACATTTTGGGCTTCGTCGGTTCGATGACCAGTCCGGTTCCGATAACATTGGCCTCCACAACAATTACTGCTCTCCTCAATTTTCATGTCCACCCATAGACAAAATCATACTGTACGGAATGCCAATTCGCCTGTACGGAACAGCTGCAATTAATGTTGTATGACTTCATTAAATGCTGAAATTTCCTACCTCAATTAATGTGCCAGCTGTGTTAGAATGCATGCAATGTCTCTCTACTATTTTAGACTTTAGTTCCTTGGAAATCGTGTTGGGTAACTCACTCTCTCCTGCTGGTCCACTTCTCCAATAACACATGAAGAACTCTCCAAATTGCTTGGAATCGAATATGCCTCTTCACATGAAATTTGCCCCTAATAAAAATTAATGGGGTCGCTGAAGGGCCATCTAATCCAAGGGACCATATTGGATTAGATAGACGAATGAGATAAAAACACTTTTTCTCTCCATTATTTAATTTCCACTCAACCACTTTTTTAATTTTTCATAAAGTGCACTTTAATCCCTAAATTGCAATTAATGCTCATCTCAAGTCAATAATACAAGGGTCATGTGAACTTTTCCCCTTTTCCTAATGACTAAGGCAAAAACACCTAGGGTAACAACTTCCAAGGTACAAAATTTAACACTCCCTCTTACCAAGCAAGTTGTTCTTCATCACTCCCAACTTGTCCTTGAAGAAGACAAACTTGCCCCGCCCCAAGGATTTCGTCAAAATGTCTGCTACCTGCTCATCAGTGGAAATGTACCATAACTCAACAACTCCTCTCTGAACATAATATTGAGTGTAATGGTATCTGATCTCTATGTGCTTTGTCCTGTCATGGAAAACTGGATTCTCAGAGAGTTAAATGCAACTCTCATTGGCGCAGTATATCACCATCGCCCTAAGCTCTTGATCAAACAAATCTACTGACAATTTGTGAAGCCACAGTGCCACGCAACTAGCCTGACTACTGACATGTACTTAGCCTCAACAGAACTCAAAGCAATGGACTTTTGCTTTCGAGTGAGCCACTACACTACTATCGAGCCCAAACTGAAACAACAACCGAAAGTGCTTCCAGTCCGTCAGACTACCTGCCTAATTTGAATCCATGAAGCAAACCAAACTAACACCACCTGAACTCCTGTAGTCCAAACCATAATCCATTGTCCCTCCAAGGTATCTCAACACATGTTTCGTGGCTACCCAATGTACTCTCTTAGGCTCCACCATGAACGCTAGCGTTCACCGCAAAACATAAGTCTGGCCTGGTTTTGACCAGATACGTCAACAAACCAATGAGTTGACGATACAAAGTAGGATTCACCAACTCTCCCTCAGAAGCATGAAGCTTCCTCCAATTGGTGATCATCGATGTGGCCATCAACCTGTAGTCCTCCATCCAAAATCTCCTCAAAACATCAACTGCATACTTTCCTTGTCCCAGGAAAATATGATGAGGTTCCTGCCAAACCTGCATCCCCAAATAGTAATTCATCAACCCAATATCCGTCATCTCATACTCTGAAGCAAGATCTCTCTTGCAAGCTGCAATGAGGCACTCTTCCCCTGTGATAAACAAGTCATCAACATACAACAAAAGAATGAGCAGATCACCACCAACCACAATGTAGTAAAGTTTGGGATCAACCTCACTCTTCTCAAATCCCATCAACAGCGAGAATCAATCCTGGAAGACCAAGCTTGAGGAGCTTGCTTCAAACCATACAAGGCCTTTTTCATCCTGCACACATGATAATCCCTCCCATGGATCTCAAAGCCCTGAGGTTGCTCCAAATACACCTCCTCCTGTAGAAGACCATTAAGAAATGCGGTCTTCACATCCATCTAGTGGATCTTCCAACCCATCTCTACTACTATGGAAATCACTGCTCTAATCGAGGAATATCGAGCAACCGATGCAAAGGTCTCATCATAAACAACTCCCTCTACCTGTGAAAACCCATGTGCCACAAAGAGAGCCTTGAACTTCTCCACACTGCCATCTACAGCATGCTTCATCTTGTAAATCCACTTGGAAGTCACCACAGACTTCCCCTCTAGTCTCGGTACAGTCTCCCATACATCGTTCTTCATGATGGAATGGTACTCTTCCATTATGGGATCTCTCCAAGCATGATGTTGAGAGGCCTCCTGAAAAGTAGAAGGCACTAAATCACAAAGACTAGAAACCAATGTCATACCCAATCTGTCTGGCATCACAACACTCCTCACTAGTTCCTTGGATGCTCCAAATGACTATGCTTCCTTCAAGGTGTCACGAAGCCATTTAGGCTTCCTCTTCCCTGAAGCTGGCTCCCAAACTAGTTTCTCATCCTCTAAAGAACTGTCAAAAGTGGATGGACCAAAAACCTGTGGACCAATAGCTAGTGAACTAGCCACTGGTGAACTCTATGATCTGATAGCTACAACTGATGAACCTGTGACCTGAGAACCAAAACCTGTCCCCGGGATACCTGTTGGTTGAACCACTGAACCTATAGAACCTGTGTCTGTAACTTGTGTCCCTATCACTCCGAAAACCTATGACCCAGTACTATGAACTACTGGAACATGTGTAACTGCCTAAGGTGTGGGAGCCTGCAGCTCCTCCTGCTCTGAGTCCTTGGACTTCCTGAAGGCCCGCTCATAATCAAACCTCACTTCCCACCTCACAACAACCTTATTCTAGGTAGGAATAAAAATGCAGAAAGCCTTCAAAGTCTCATCATAGACCACAAAGATGCCCTTCTCTGCAGTGGGCTCTAGCTTTGTCCTCTTCTTAAAAGGGACATGTGAATAAGTCAGGCAACCAAAAATGCAAAAATGACCAACCTCAAGCTTCTCTCTTGTGAACATCTCCTCAGGAGTCTTTCTCCCCAAGGCACAATGGAGACTCATGTTCTAAATATATACAGTTGTACTACATGCCTCGACCCAAAGGAAGAAAAGAAGACTATGATCACCAAGCATGACTCTCGCTGCACCAACAATAGCTCTGTTCTTCCTTTCTTCCACTCCATTCTGTTCAGGAGTGTATGGTACTGTCAACTGTCTCTGTATGCCCTCCTATCTACAAAATTCATCGAACACCTTAGAGCCCCCATTGTCTGATCTGAGTGCCTGAATCCTCCTCCTAGTATGGTTCTCCACAAGAGCTTTAAACTCTTGGAACCTCTGCAAGACCTCCTCATATTTCTTGCTCCTCAAGAAGTAGATGCAAGTCTTCCTAGAATAGTTATCGATGAATGTCACATTGTACTCAAAATCTCTTAGAGAAACAGATGACATAGGACCGCACAAATCTGAATGTATCAAATCAAGCACTCCCGATGACCTGCTATCACTACTCGGAAAAGTAGTGTTGGTGTACTTTTTCAAAGCAGTCTCTACACACATCACTGTGCTCCCTGTTCAACTCTGGCATACCTGTACCCATGTCCCTCAACATCCTCAGAGCTGGATGATGCAGATGTGCCATCGTCCTATGCCACAGCTCACAAAGATCACTACTGCTGCTATGTGCCAAAACATGTTGGGGCTGAAATAAGAGCTTGTACAGCTTCCCACATCCTACTCCAATGGCAAAAGAAGCAGATGGTCCCACAGCCATGGGGAAAACACGCACATGTCCATCCAAGAAATACACCCAAAGTCCTCTGTCCTCAATCGTGGAAACTGATATCAAGTTCTTTTTCATCCCAAGGACAAACAATACATCCCTCAATGTCATGGGACTCATAGACACCCTATGAAAGGTAATGGTCCCACACCCAACAACTCTGACAACTGTGTCATCCCCCAACGCAACCTCCACATCTATGTCTGCCTGTGAAAGCTCGGATAACATCTCCCGAGCCCTTGTCATATGGCTCGAAGATCCAATGTCAATGTACCAAGTGTCAATGGTGGATGCACCCAAAGAATGGCCAATCATCAAAGAATACTCCCTCTCATCCTCCATATCAGCACTGGTGATAGAAGCTCTCTCAAAATGCCCAGCGCTTGGAAAAAACTCTCTCAAATCTAGTTGCATACTCCTCAATCTCTGCTGAAGCTGTGGTCCGCTACTTCTTCTTCTTCTTGTTTGGGCACTGTGAAGCATAGTGCCCAAACCCCTGGCAAGCAAAGTACTTGACTTAGCTCAAATCCTTCTTCTCTCCACCCTGCTGCTTCTTAGCCCCACCCTGCTTGGGGCCCTTCTTGGACTTCTTCTTCCCTTTTGCAGTCAAAGCTACATTTTCCTCATCCTCCCTACTGTTGGAAGAGCTCCCCTACACAAGACCTCTCCGGGTCTCGTCCTGCTCAGAGTCATCCCAGAGTCGATCCCAAAAAGGCAAGTTCTCCCTGGCAACTATAGCCTCACAAAAACAACCCAAGGGTTGACCACGCCATTTACAGTTGTTCGCACTAGCTAACCTCCCCAATTGCTATAAGCTCGTCTCTCACCTAAGATATCCTCGTAAGGTAGGATGACACACTCTCAGCTTTGGCCATCTTAATACTCTTCAACTTCTCCCTCAAGACCATCTTCCAGTTCTCATTAGAGCTCTGCTATAAACTGATCAAAGCATTCCACATCTTATATGCACAGTCTTTACCTGAAATAATCATGAAATTCAATCATTTGAACATTTCAATACAATGGCAATGGTTCACACAGTTATGTAAGCATCTTAGCCAATGCTTCAGCACAACATCCATCCATTCATGGAATGTTATGCAGCACTATAGGCTACTTACCCAACATATCTAAAGGCAAGTTCCCTGGAAAGCCTTCTGGGCTCCAGAAAATGACTGAGGCCAAGCCCTGCTTCCAGTGAGTGTCCACATATCCCTGGCGGGTTTGCCACATTGTTGCCCTGTAGGGACAAATGAGCCTTACATCATACAACGGATGAGTGCTCATCCTTTGGCTGCTGACTAGTTTTATAGCATTTACATTTAGGCATTAGTACTTAAAAGCACTACTAATCGCAGCTTGCCTTTTGCATCATTTAGATATAGCGTTTATGTGTTTCGATGCTTTAGTGTCTAACGACACTGTAGGTAGGAGCACTTGTTTTGAGGGCTAAAGGAAAACCATCCGATGACACTGGACGCACATCCCTTCCACGCAAACTCTACAGACAGAAAACATGGAACCAGGTCACATAGTTAAGAGCCAGAGACACAAAACAACATGGGCTCCAACATGCATAGGGGTCAAAGTGGGAAAATTGATCTTCAATCTCACAGGTCTCAATCACAAGTCAAGGGATAGGATAACATGGATGAGACTAGATGAATGGATACAAGTGACAAAATGGAACCCGCATAGCAAGATAATGGAACCAACATAGCAAGATAGACTAAGTTTTGTTCAAAGCATGGCATAAACACCAGCCTTCAATATAAGATTCTCCAACCATTCAAAACACAAGTTAGGCATCAGTAAACAAATCATATAAGCATAGGTCACCATAATCAATATAGTATAATAAGTCCAAGGCATTAATATACATCAGAGAACAAACAACCTAACCAAAAGCAATGTACCTAATCTCACCATACACATGCCTCTACTTGAAAAATCAATCTGTCAACTGTGTACCATCTTTGTTGCTCTGCTCGAACGGACTATGTCATCACCAAGGTCATCTCAATGGACTAGGTAATCTTAGTCGTGGCAAGGGAATGCTCTGCATTTGCTGCTGAAAATAAAGCTCTAAATATGGCTCATGCTATAAAATGATCCATGTTGTAACCCCATCAATCTGTCTGGCTATCAACATCAAGAGAAAATCCATACGTTGTATCATAGTAGCCCAGATACAATATATGTGATAACAACTTTGGCCTATCTGTAAGATATCCAAATTGCAATAGATGGTGCTTGAATTATTATAACCAAAAATATATTAGATTATGTCCTTTTAAGTTAATAATAAAACAATGAGTTAGATATTAGTTTTGTAATAATTGCATATTAATAAACCAACATAGATCCATCGTAACTCTGGCTCTATCAAGGGCCAAGAGGGATCAAATCTCCTGAAGAAGTTTACGACTCTAAAAGGGGATTTGTACCTCAAGGGATTTGATCCCTCTCGGCGCTTGATAGAGCCATCTACTTAAGATGGATCTATGTTGGTGTAATATGTCTGCGTTTTGCATTTTAGCAAAATTTGATTTCCAGTGTTTACATTTTATTTTCCATTGGAAGTTCTATTTACACACACACACACACACACATATATATATGTGAAGATATTTAAATATATACAAAATTAAATTCATCGGGGGATCTTTTATGGTCTGCGGCAAATGCGACCCTGCGGTGGAATCAGGCGGGAGCCCTAAGGTGGGAGCCCATGGGGGCGCCACGGAGGACAAAAATTTTCTTATCTTTTTTGTCTTTTCGGGCAAGCTGTCGCAGGAGGAACAGTAGGTGGAACGAGAAGAATCCGGTCATGGAGCCAAGAGCAGGGTTCAGGTTACCGATAAACATGGTAGACTACTCGGATGACCCGTGGCAAGGGCTCAATTTCTTCTCCTCACCAAAAATTACCGGAATCCCGTCCCCGGAGACAGTGCAGAACACTCTAGGAAAACTTGACAGCTGGAACCGAGATTAGGGTTCCGGTTTCTCCGCCTGATGAAGAGCTGCTAGGTTTGTTCACAGCGCGGCCATTAAACCCGACCATAGGAGGAGCCTCGTACTCATTATTCCACACTAACCATCCTTCGAGCACAGTTACAGGAACCCTCGTCAACGTACTTCCCCAAGCAGAACCACAGCAACTGAAAAGATCCCCAAACAGAGAAACCGATCCTCTAGTGTTATAGGCAACGCCCACAGGAGAAGCTGCTGAACATTTGGACGAACTCCCGAACGGGAACTCCACCTCGGAAGACGAAGGCACCCCTCCTAATAGAAATGCGGAGGAAACCCTAACCAGATCCAAGAAACGAAAGAATCACTATTTAAATCCCTCTAGAGGAGATTTTAACCTAATTTGTGGAGTCGGCGTCTCCATGGAAGAAGCCCTGGAAATGGACAGATTAGCCCTAGTCGGGAAAATCAGAGGATGAAACCCCACCCTGGGGAAAATGGAGGAATGGGTCGGGGCAAATTGGACAGGGTTTCAAGGTGAAGGCCCGGATATTACTCCACTAGCAAAGGGCTGGTTCGGCTTCCGCTTCAGATGCAGAGAGGATGCAGACCTCATTCACAGCAGAGTCTGGATATATGGGAAAACCGTGTTTCAGCTAAAGCGGTGGACCCCCTTGTTCGACGCGGAAACGAAGAGACTAGATACAATACTAGTCTGGGTTCGCTTGCCAGGATTACCATGGGAATTCTAGAACCCGGCCTTGCTTAGGGACATCGGGAAGGCGCTGGGGACTTTCATTGAAGCAGACCTCTCGTATCAGCAGACGAAAATCAAAAAGGTAGCCAGGATCCTAGTCTCTTTGAACATCAGAACCAGTCTTCTGGAATCCTTTAACTTGGTTTGGCAAACCAAGATAAAAAAACAGATGTTGGATTACGAAGGGCTCCCATTTCGATGCCACAAATGTCATGAAACAAGACACTTGGCAAGAAACTACCCAAACTTTGTTCCCTCAACATCTGGAAGAAGGAAGTGGGTTAGGCGATCAGCGGTTACGAGCTCCAAATAAATTGATCCGAATACAGCTGTAGACGAAGATCCTCTTAGGTCAGAGGCCACAGAACAACCATTGGATCAATCGGAAAGATTGGGTGCAGTAGCAGCAGAAGGGCTTCCTCAGCAGACGGAACAGCGTCCGAATGCTTCTCCCCTACCGGGTATGAGCTCTTCTTCCCTTAGTAAACATCTAAATGTTTTATCTTTGAATGAGGAAAAAATTTTGCCTACCCCTCTCACAAACAGTCCCCCTCCCCCAAAAAGCTGCACCTCAACCCCCACCCTCAAAAGCATCTCCACTACAAACCAGGCTGCCTCCCCTCCCCCCATAAAATATGACTCACCCACTCAGTGCTCCTCTATCCACTTCCACCTTCGTTCAAGGGATGTTCCAATCCCTCTAAACCCAAAAGTTCCTGCAAAAGGACTTGGGGTAAACCCTAGGATCACCTCCAAAGGCAAAGGGAGAGGAAGACCATCTCACCTCTCTACGGCCCAGAGTATGGCGTTCAGGGATCAAGCAAGTGGCAGACAAACAACCATTTCTGGGGCGCTTAGAGTAGTGCAAACCCCAGATGGGGTGCCAAAGTGAAATTTGTCTCTCTAAACTGCAGGGGTCTAGCAAGCACCTAGAAAAAGCTTGCCCTAAAAAGGATGATGGAGGTTCTCTCACCAGAAGTCATTCTTTTTCAAGAAACCATGGGACCAGAGCTGGAAGTTGAAACTAGTTTAACATCACTTCTTCCAGAATACTCTTTCACAGCGCAAAGTGCTATCGGCCACTCTGGAGGTCTAGCAATTGGATGGAAGAAAACAAGCATTCGATGCACTAACTCTTGGGGCTCCCCACTTGGGCTGGGAACCCACCTTTGCTGGGCAGAAACAAACACAACCCTAACTATTGTAAACATCTATGGGCCTTACACAAATAGAGCAGAGTTCTAGGATTCCTTCAAAAGAGCAGGGTTTGTAAAGGAAAGAAACTTGATTATAAGGGGGGATCTCAATTTCACTCTTGGAGCCCATGAAGTTTGCGGGCCAAAAGCACGAACTGATCCCTTAGCCCCCTATTTCAAAAACTTCCTGATGGACTCCAAACTAATCGACCTCAACCCACAACCCCAAAAACCAACTTGGTCAAACAGACGGCTGGGAGAAGAAAGAATAGCCAAGACACTGGACAGATTTCTGATATCTGAAGATCTGTGGAGACAGACCTCATGTTCAAGCAATGGGTGGATTCGGGAGCGGACTCAGACCACCTACCCATCTGCCTGGAAATTAGGAAGCAACCAAAGAAGCCGGCTAGTCCATTCAAGCTCTGCTCTGCATGGCTCAAGAATGACAAAGTAGTACAACTCATCAATTCAAATTGGGTCCCATATCAGGTCGAAAATGGCACTAGGGCTACCATTCATTTCACCCAAAACCTAACAAGAATCAAAAAACTTCTTAAGGACTCGGAAAAAACAAGAAATTGCAAGATGATCAACACATCATCCAAATTGAGCAAGATTTGAAGGAGCTCCAAAGCAAAGAAGGGGGAGGCTTCCTTACTCAGGATGACAGAGAGAAACTCTTCTCACTAGAAGCCTCAAGAACAAAACTTCTATTGGAAAGACAGGAGGTCCTGAGATTAAAAAGCAGAGAAATTTGAATGGAATGTGGAGATGACAATACCAAATACTTCCAGGCCTTTGCAAAAGGCAGGAAGCAACAAAATACTATATGGGAGCTAAAGAACGAAAACAATGAGACAGTAAACACTTTTGAAGATCTAGCTGACACAGGGAGGAAATATTTCGAAAGCATTTTTAAAGAGGACCACCAAACAACTATTGCAGAAGTAATTCAAATTTCTCAGTTTTTCCCTAAAAGCATAAATGAGGAAGACAACCTAGAGTTAATGGAAGAAGTTGTTATCACATATATAGTAGCCAGGCTACCATATTCTATTTTTCAGACACACTACATTTTCAGCCAGATCTCTTACATATGAGATGCTGAGATGAGCAGTTTTGATGGACCATTTTTGTATCAGTGGACTATTGTACTCTCCCATGTTAGGACCGAGTCTCAGGACACTCAGATTTGAGGACCGATGTAGCCATTTATGTTATTTCAGAGCAGTCATGGATGCCCATTGTTATATTAGTTCTTTCTCATTGGATAGATGGTGTCTCAGATGGATTTTATTGCATGGTTATGACTCGGCATTTTATATTGTGTTATGGTTATTATTGCTCTTATACTGATACTTGTGACATATATTAACTTGTGGTATCATGATCTGGCGGTCATAATTATATGGACTTGGTTGTATCTTGTACTATGTATTGATGTCCTTGCTTAGACTTGGAAGTTCTTGATTTATACTCATTGGTTTTGCCCTCTTTAGAGAGAATAGAGGTAGTCATTCCCACCATTGTTTTGGCTTGCTAGTGTTGGCTCCATCATTTATTGTCTTCACCCATCCATTACCTTCCAGTTTAGTTTTCAACCCGACTGACTTCTTGACTTATGGCATGAAGGATCTTTTTCCCCGCTAAAACCTTTGTTGGACAAGCCTCCCTGTTTATATTGTGTCTTGGCTCTGAGTTGGTGACAGAACTTGCCTTGGTAAGTTGAATTGTATGCCTAAATCATTCTGGTCGGTTGTCCCGATGTTTGGCATTGTGCAGAACCCCTCTAGTCACTTGAGATGTTTTTGGCTAAAACTGAAAGCTCATGTACTACTTGTATTGAAATATTGAATATGCGCCCATGGAAAATGAAAATTGTAAAACCGTGTTTCTTAACATATGTAAAAAGGGCAAGAGCAATGAAATGCTAAAATACTCCTTGAAGAGTATAAGAAAAGGTCCAAAAAAGCAATGGTTTAAAATGTGTTATATCCAAAAATTGCTAACCTTATTAAAATAAATATGTCTCGGATGAAAGCTGCGATTAGCTGTGCTTTTAAGCACAGGTGAAGTCCCAAAAGGGTCATATAGGCCAAAAAGGCCATGTAATAAAATGTGATCCTAATGAACTTGGATCAAGCTTGATGTAGACATGATGCCTAAGTTGAATAAGGACTCTCTAAACAACTCATCCATCTGTGAGGCACTGCCATTCCTTGTGTTGTTGTTTGTCCGACATTGGTTATAGTGAGTTTTCCCTTTCCTTATCCAAAGTGTCATGATGTTGAGTAGGAAGTCATCCTTTGCCTTAGCCTTGTCATTTTCACCTTTCACCCTTCACTAGCAAATTGGCTACAGCTATGAAGTGAGTATAGTCTTGAAAGTCTAAGTCTAAGTAGTAATAAATAAAGCCTTATATATGTATTGGTTGATGTACCGCTAGTGAAATGAATGCTACTTGTTGTGATTGTTATTTGAATGAGTTGTAGAGCATGTCTTAACCTTTTAACACTTGCAGCAGATGGATATATTATGAGTTATTATGGGTATCTGATCAGTTATAGATGGTTATATTGTTTATTTGATGTGGTTGATGGTCAGATAGAGACCTATGAGGGGTATGAGTATACACCTTAGATAGATTTGGACTCTCCGAGTCCAATGAGACAGTTTATTTCCAGTTCCGGGCACTTACAGATGTGATCAGGCTCATTCTGCCTTTCTGATGCAGTTTTTCTTCACCGATTGATATATTGTAGCAGGGAGATGTTCCAGTTGGATCTCCTAGGGCGTTGTAGGGGCATAGGGGGGTGCAGCCACTTGTTTGTACCATAGTAACCCCATCCCAGAAAGCCTGGTGGGCTCAGTTTGACAATGCAGGCACCCTAGGAGGTTGTTTTGGTAGGATCACGTTTCCCGAGGCAGATTAAAAAATGATTAAATGGCTATTGTAGAAATCGATTTGGGCTACTGAGGCAAAGAAATGGCATGGGGTGAGTCACAATGATGAGAGCATAGTATTAAAAATCAGAAAAATCGAAATCGGAACCAGCCGGTTCACCGGTTCGGTACCAAACCGGGTCAAACCGGTTGGTAAACCGGATCGGGGACCGGTTAGTTACCGAACCGGCCGGTTGGTAACCAAACCGGTCCGGTTCGGTAACTAACCGGTCCAACCGACCGAGTTAGAATATGACCGGTCCGGTTTGGTATTAATCACACTTGTTTTTATTTTTTTTATTTTTGTTTCAAGTTTAAAGTTTTAAACTATTACTTTGTTTTTTATTTGTTTACTAACCGTTCCCTAACCTAGGTCCTAACCTAACTACCCAACACAAAAAAAGAACTACTGGTCAAGACTCGAGATCATTTTATTGTTTTTGTTTGAAAGTTGAAGTGAAACGTTGAACTTTGGAGCGAGCATTGACTTGGACGGGGTTTGGCAGTAACTCGGTCTTGGAGTGGGCAGTGACAAGTGTGCACTGTGGAGTTGCTAACACTGAACAACAGTGACTCGTGAGTGAATCGGGACAGAGCTGAAGCCTGAGAGGACAGTGGCATTGTGGGCCTGTGGAGTCTCTATAGAGGTATACAATTGCTGTAATGTAAAAATTGCCCTCAAATTCCGAATATGAATTATTTATCAAATTGCTGTAATGAAATTTGCCAAAAATATGTCTTTTCAAGCCACTAACGGATTTGTAAGAGCATAATGCTTTTAAGTTTTAATTTTTAACCCTTAGATATGAAAATGGAGTGTAAACTAGGTAAAAAGCAAGAGATTTAATTGCTTGCTAGTCTGTAATTTTCCAGGGGGGATTCACACTATTTCACTTTTTTTCTTTTTTTTTAGTTTTCTTGAATTTTTCCAGTTTATTTTAAGTTCTTAAAGTAAAATTAGTCAATCCGGATGTGTTCTCGGTAATGAGAGTATCGGCATTGAGATTTAAAAAACTCACACTTAGCTCTAAAAACTTAAAATATCCAAGACTTCAAGACCCCGTATGCTCTTGTGACCACTACAGGCCTTTGGCTGGATCAGTGGGACAATCAGAAAGGGATTGAAGTGACTAGTAATTAGTAAAACACATCAATTAATCCCTACAAGAGAAAATCTGGCACCTCATGCGATTTTACCAAGCTGTGGGGAAATTCTGCAAGTAAAGCAAGAACCACTAGAAAGTGACTGCAGGGTACCGTTAGGCTACACCCTCGTTTGGTGTAGTGTTGAACACAGCCTTGTGACTCCATCTAGCCGACATGTCACTGTGAGAGCCACTCCTTGGTAAATTCGGACACATTCCTCGTACCCCCGGGTATATCTGGAATACCATCTCCCCGTAATAAGAAAGATCATTACCACACTCATAATAAAATTTACCAGGAATTGACCCACTCCCTAATTACTCACTTAATGATTTTAAAACTGACCAACCGAGACAACTGCAATACTTCCCCCAACTTCACTAGCAACCCTTTACACAAGCACTCCATTGGCACTGGTCTATCTGGCAATCTTGTTTATTTTATGCTTAAATTAATCATTGTGTTGTGTGGAATGTTATTTATGCTAGTCATTTAAATTGTTTGCAGTATATCTCAGTTTCAAAGTTTTATTTTATCTCATCTCCTAGACTAATTGTTATATTGTCATAGATTAAACACTATAGTTTATTTTACTAGGGACCGTCCCCCTTGGCTTCGCTAGGAGAGAGCCTAGACAGAGGAGTCAAGATTAAGTGACAGCACTTGACTCTTGCTTTCCCCCAAGGTCGCACCCAGTGGCTTAAATATTTCTGCCACGTGACCCAAGGTGCGAATTAGGCGGCAGCACATTGTTGGTTATCTACAAGGACCTCTCTACCCTATTTGAAACCATTCCAAACAATGAAGCATATGTTGTGGATTGCCAAATTTATTTAGAGTCGTTGGGATCATGTGCAAGCACAACATAGAATTCTTCAAGGGTGCGATCATTAGCGTGTAGTTCTGTTTGGTGACTCTAGGTCTTTGGTTCACTCTTCTTTTAGTGGCTTTTGGAATTATATGATCCTTTGGAAATCCACCTTTTTTTAAGAGTGAAATCAGCTCTTTATCTGCTTTCTATCATATGTGGAGTGTTACACTGCACCTGTACCCAGCGCACCTTCAGATGTGCCCCAGGGAGAGAGAGGCCATTTTTTTTACTAAATGGGGTGTTATTCAACAGTGGTGGTCATGGTCGGGCCTTTTGGTCCTTCCTTAAGGAGTACTATGGCTTAATGGCACTGTTGAATGCCCTTTGTTGGGGTTTTTAACCCTGGGGTTAACCACTAGGTCACATGACCCCACACCTTATTTCCTTGCACTGGTGGCCCTTGCTTCAGCTACGAGACCTTGGTCTCCCTTCACAGCCACCTCAAACACCATCCTGACTCTCTCTCGTTGGTCTCCTTCCTCAGAGGACGTCATCTTTACTCCTAGGTCGGACTGTTGCTTTGAGGGGGGGCGTTGAGGGATTTACAACATTTTTGGGGTTAGATGGGGTATGACGCCCTCCCTCCAGCTAACTCGGAGCCTTTCGTTTGAAGTGATTCGTTTATTTTAGCAATTTTAGGCACCTTGGGGGAAAATACCCCAGGTAGCCTATTATAAGCCTACTTTAGGCCTTTTTTGAATCATTTTATATTATTTTTGTTATAATTTTAAATTGACATTTTAAAGGCATGTCGACCTGAATGTTTTTGTAAAATGAGTGTGAGAGGCTATAAATAAACATCTCCTCACTTCATTTTAACATAAGACAAGTGGGATCAAACAATATGCACTAATTTTCCCTACCAGGGCTCTTTGGAAGTGATGTGGCCTCTTGAGGAAGATGTTTTCTAGGTTTCGATGGCAATTTCTTGCAGTTTCTTTGATTCTACGCTCTTACTAAAGGTGATGCTATGATTTGTTGGCTAAACACTTGCACAAGGATGTGTCTAGGGTTTTTCTTGATCTCTCCTTGTTAAATGTTGATCAATGATGTATGTTTATGGATTGAATGGTAGCCATTAGAGATGCATTTTGTCTTGGCTATGTCTTTCGTCAACTTCTAGTCGCCATGGTTTGTATAAGTATATCCTTTATTCGAGTCTTTCTACGGTTAGAACCTTTGGCCTTTTGGTTTTGTTGTCAAAGTTAGGATAGGCTTCTCAAGAGGTAGGTTAGTCTCCTCCTTAGATGCCCTAGGGTTAGGGTAAAATTCTCTCCCTTTGTCCCAAAACCTTCTTTCTCTTCAAATCCTAGTCTATAGGGTTAGTTAGTTGCATTGCATGTTAGATTAGGTTAGCTTAGGTTGCATTTTTATTTAAAAAACCTATAAACTTCCTAAATTTTACCTAGAGGCCTCTTTCTCCTTCTTCTGTCTACCCTAGCCTGCTCCTTCCCTCTCCTTCATACCCTCACCCTACCTCTCTCCTTCATCTCCAACCCTCGCCCTCGCTTTCCATCTTCCCTTTCAACTCTCGGGCCTGCACCTTGGCTTCCCTATAGCCCTCAGCCTTCATTTTGTCCTCTTTCTCTCTCACGGCCCAGCTTCCTTTGGTCTCTTTCCATCCTTAGGGCTTGCCTCCAGCCCTCGATCCTTTCCCTTGTGTCCTTGGTACCCTTATTACGGTCTAAACAGACCTCGGCCAACCTTTAGTTAGGCTTGGTTTGCTCCTTTAGGGTCTGTCCCAAGCCTAACCAGCCAAGGGACATCCCTTTCAAGGCTATCAGAGCTTACTGTTTGTCGTTTAAAACCCCATTCAAGGTCTGCTATTTATTGCATCCCTTCCTTTCCACACCATATTCAGAGTTGACCTCCTACACATGACAAACAAAGTGTTAGATTGATAATATATAATATATATTGTTGTACATCACCATGGTGATGCTTGGATTGTATGATTGTTAACTGATAAAAGCATTGAAAGGTGACCAATATTCCGTTTTGGGATTGTTGCCGCCTAAAACACACTTGACCATGGAAAAGTCTTCCAACCATTAGGTGTTTTCCCGAGGGAAACTATGAGTTTAGAACCCAATGTCACCTCAGTTCCTAACTCCTCCGTTTAGACCCAACTTCTAAAAAGGTCCAGGGGGGTAGTCCCTATTTACTATGTTTCAAAGGTTGTGTTTTAGGAGTTAAAAGATGAATAAATTAATTTAAACTTTATGGCAAGCAATCATGCAAAAATGCAATAATTTCAAATGACAGGCAAATCTTTCTTTATTCGTAAACCACATATAATTGCAAGAGAAAAATAGTATTAGTAAACCAGTGCCTACCTAAATCGGGCTATGGAGTCATAAATAGAGATTACAATGAAATTGCCAAAATGCACAAATTGCTCTAAATCATTCGTTCACCACAATAATCAAAAGACCACATTCATCAAATGTAAAATACTTTAAGCAAATGAACTAAAGTGTACGAGATGAGCTTGAAGTAGAACTTAACCAAATAAACATTGATTGCAATAGTAAATAAACTGAAAGATCGTGATGTTGTGCAAGTGGTCTAGTAGATTTTAATTTATTTTAAGGTCTTTCTTCAACTTGGAGGATTAATATGTTTGCATGAGAAAATAAACGAACTAACTAATGTGTCTACCTCCAACCCTTATCCCTCAACTGAGAGAAATTGTTGGGTGCTCAACAAGAGAGCACAAGGCTCCCTCCTAGCTCAACAAATCAGTCCTAAGAACTAATCAGGTGCTCAACAGGAGGACACAGAGTGCCACGAAGTCCCCAACAACCTCTACCTCTCTAGCTCCACGAACTAATCCTCTTTTCTCAATCTTGCAATAATGGATTGAAATGCCTATTATTCTAGCCAACTCAAATCTTCCCCCTTTCTTGTCAGTCAGCAAGGGAAGTGAATACGGGACGAAGATTGGGGCAAGGTTTATTTTAAACGAAATGAAGAATTTAACAATTAGTAACAATGCAAGCGAGCACGATATTGTTAAGATTCCATATGCTAAGCTAGATTATCAGCATTGAATTTCAATTTCATAACAAAAGCATATAGACAGGATCACTGAAAGAAACAATATCACAAGATCAACACAAATTTACCCTTGGGAAAACCCTGTTGCCGCCTAAAACACACTTGGACACGGGTAAGTCTCCCAACCGCTATGTGTGTTCCTAAGGGCAACTTATGAGTTGAGAACCCACTGTCACCTCGGTTCTAAACTCCTCCGTTTAGACCACAACTCCTAAAGGCCAAGGGGGGTAGTCCCTACTTACTAAGTTCTTTTTTGAAGAATGTTTTCTAGGAGTTGTAAATTACAAAAATGACAATCAGCATGCAGTGATGCAAATATTTCAATGTCAAGCAAACCCTTTAACAATCAACCAGTAATGTATGAAAGGGAGAAACAATCAAATAATCAAAATGATCAGTGTCGTCTCTACTCAGGCTATGGAGTCACAATAATCAACTTCAAATAATTTTCCTAAAGCATCAACAAATTTACTTTAACAAATATTCAAGAACATGATGACTTCCAATAAATGAGTAAGTTAAAATAAAGTGATTGCAACGTAAAGAAATGTAAATGATTGTAACAATGTTATGCAAGTGGCCCTGTAAGTTTTAGTAAATGTTATGTCTCTCTTTGACTTAGGGAATTAAGGTGTTTGTTGCAAAGAAATGAACTATTCTAGATGTCTACCCCAAGAGACTATCTCCTTCGATTAAAGAGAGAATGTCGAGTGCTCAACATGGGAACACAAGGTTCCCACCTAGCTCCACGGGTCAAACTCAAAAATTTGTTGGGTGCTCAACTGGAGGACACAAAGTGCCACGAAGCCCCCTACGGCCTCTACCCCACTAGCTCCACAGGTCAAGCCTCCTTTTCTCCTTTCTAATGAAGATACTTATATGGGTGCCTATTAAACTAACCAACACAAATCTTTGCCCTTTCTCGTCACCCTAGATCAATCGAACCAGCGGGGGGAGAGGATACGGGGCAAAAACGGGGCTTGTGGTAAATTTTATCCTTGAAGAAAAAATAAACAAAACAAGCCAAGCGCAATATCACAACGGAGGCAGAGCCTACTCAATTGTGAGGTGTGGGCAAAAGGAAATAAGCAAATACTTTAAATAAAAATGCTAGCCAACACGATTTCACATGGATGGGCAAAGCCACTTCGCTTGTGAGGTGCAGGCAAAAAAAGAAATAAGCAGATACTTGGAATAAAATGCTAGCCAACGCGATATTGCAAAGATGGCAAAGTCAAATCGCTTACAAAGTGTGGGCAAAAAATAAAGAAGAAAATAAAAACAAAATGAAACTCTAACTAATCTAAAACCCACGCCAATCAACAATTGCTTATGCAAAGATGGGCAAGCCCAACTTCTATTGCTAGCAATGGATGGCAAATAAATGAAACTTGATTTAACTGAAAATGCAAAGCAAGAAATCAAGTCCAAGAGACTCTCTTGGACTTGTTACAAAGGCTGAAATTTCAACATAAAGAAAGAGGTAAAAGGAGTGAGAAAAACCGTGTTTTTTCTCTTTCTTGAGATGTCCTTGAAGCTCTTCCTTTCGGGTGGCCTTAAAACTCTTCTATGGCTGAAATTTGACAGAGTTTTTCCTTGTTTTGTCACTAACCTGCTAAAAACCAGCAAACAGAAAATGATAAAATGTGCCCAAAATAACTTTGGGGAAGTTAATATGTTAGTGCAGTATATATACAAAATTTATACAAAGTTGTCAAATGAATAACTTTGAAAGAACATGAGTATATAAGAGTTAAAATCAGATTTAAAACACTCAACAAACTAAAATTAAAATGCAGAAATTTGTATGTAAAGAAAGAGAAAATTGGTCCTTTGTTCTTCAAGAAGTGAAGCAATGGAGCATCCAATCGAGGAATCCCACTCTTCAATCCAAATAACCTGCAACTTATAAGATTTTCACTACACAACTACTAGAAGGTGAGAATCAAATGATGAGCAAAGAAATCATAAACTTCAAACTAGAAAATATATGAACTTCTTTACTACAAGAATGAAAACTCACAAAATTTATGGAATACAAATACCATAAATCTTACCAAAGCAAATTAGTATGCTTCCTTGGCCAAACAAACTTGTGTAGCTCCTTAAGCATGGAAGCAAATCATCAATGGGAATAATGCACACAAGATTCCTCCAAAGATTTTGATTACCAAAGCCAAATGGCTGAAAATTACAATGGCCCAAGCAAGAGCAAGGGCAAGAGAGTAAGAGAAAGAATGAGAGCATGAGCAAGAGAGTGGGTGTGAGTGTGTTTTTTGTACCCTGAATGAGGAGGGGAAGCCTCCTTAAATAGGAAAAATGAAAGAGAGAGGCTCTTTGCATGCTAGACAAATGTCACAAGGGAGAGAGGGGGGGCGAATTTGCTCAAGGAGGGCAAAACCCAGGTTTGAGATCTCAAATATGGGGAGAGAAACCCCCAATTTAATGCTTCCAACCTTATTGCTATGTCAGATGGGGAGGAAACCATCATAGTGGGGCCCTTTCCATTGACTTTAGCTCACCCAACCAATCAAAGAGAGAAGGGGGCACCCCCTTAGATTCGGCAACTCAAAACTTGTTACATACTTGCTTGGGGGGGGGCCTTTGGGTCTTAAAATTGTCTTAGGAGCATAATATAAACATTAGAACCTTTACTTGGCCACCACAAGTGACTATAGTCACTTTTCCAAAATTTGGCTCTCTAATTAAATGCCCAATTTCCTGATTTTCATGACTGACCTAGGCAAAAGTGACCAAAACCATAGTAATACTTGTTCGAATGACTTCAAACTTGGCCCAAGGGTGTAGGGGGTCTCATGCCATTTGTCTTGAGTACCCATAACCAAACACCCCGGAGCTGGGACGAAGGTGAGCTTTCCCACAAAGTTGCCCTCTCTCTCCTAGCACGCCTCCTTCTCCTGCAGATGAAATGGGCAAAGAAAAAAGTGCAAGACCTATCCCAAATGAAACTCAGTATGGAAGAACAATAGTGCCAATCATCAAATCAGAATATCCACAAGATACACAGATCAATAATCCCAAAAAATATCTTTATTAATATTCCAGTGCCAAAGCTCCTCTATTACAATGGGGGGTCACCTCTCTTAAATAGTTTGAGAGAGACACAAATCATAACTAACTTTATCATCCAACGATTGAGATTAAAAATTTAAAATATCATCAACGGTGGAGATCAATACATAACTTATTCACATGGATCAAGTGACTGAGTCAACCAAAGGGGGCGCACTTTGCTCAAGGACGCCCATCCTAAGTCAAACTCAAAATATAACATAAGTGTGATACATCAATACACTGAGGGGGGTCATTTAGGGGCTTAATTCACCCTAGGCCCCTTTACAACTTCAAATCATAAGATATAATCATAAAATACATCAATAGCCAATTAGAGGGGGTGCCCCATGGGGGGTTTTTTCTCATTGGTCGAGCCATAACTAAATAATCTGGACATCTATTGACTGAAATCTACTGAAGGACTGCGTCGGATGCTGAGAAATATCATCTGTCAAAGTTCCACACCATTTCCTTGACCCAGGAGGCCAAATCAATATTTTCAGTGAATTTCTAGTTCCTTTTCTGCTGGTACAATCCCTGAAAACTGATAAATCCATCATAACTCACTCCAAACTGAGAACTGGGGCAAACTCACTGCTCTGGATGATCTGGAGACATAGAAGAATGGTATAAGTGACTACTCATACCCCCTGGAACGTTGCTCTGCTCTAGGAGAACCAAACATACTGCCATCTGAATAAAAAATAGGTCTTCTGGCCAATAATTAAGTGATAATAATCACTTTTCTGGAAAACCGGGGCCAAATTCCGAAAACTAAAACTGTAGTATTGGTCTTGGGCATGTTTCGAACAAATATAGACCATGTTGTATTTTTGAGTCACTGCCTTGGGAAACATGATTGACTCGGTCAACTGAGTTGACCAGGTCAAAGTACCCAAAATCAAGGTGAGATACTGTACTAGTATGATCCTGCAACATTCCAAGATAAGGCATGCTCCAATGGTGTTTATCAAAACCCAACTTAAATCAGTTATTCATAATCATAGTGACCAAACATAATCATAATAATAAAATATACCTTTGCTTCTGAAAGATCTTAGAGTTTTCTGGAATTTTGCTTGCTCATGCCATACTTACAAGGTGTAACCAATTATGCTATAGATGGGTGGTGATGGAAGATCCAGGTTAAGGCAAGGGACATGATTTTGACTGACTTTGACTTAGTGATATATCCGACTGACAACTAATAAACTCTACCAAGGTGACACATGTATGACAGATAGAAATAGAGGATGGAGATGTCTCACAGATGGGTGAAGTAGTTGGGTATGCTTCCCTTCAAACTCTAGCAAGTTTTCCTTTGCAACTTTATTGCAAATATAGGTCAACTTTCAAAGGCAGGTACCCTGGATGCCTTCTGGGCTCCAGTACTGACAAAGACCCAGTCTTTCCTAACTAGTCCCATCCCGTGGCCCTATGGGGACCATTGAGCCGAACACCATACAAGGGGTGAGTGCTCATCCTTTGACCATTAACCTTTCAATGACTTTCATAACTTTTATAAGATAGTAGCCAGCATATAAGAGCAGGTGCCCTGGAAAGCCTTCTGGGCTCCAGTAAATGACTAGGCTACCCATTGCCCGCAAGCAGTCCATAGCCCCGACGGGTTTTCCTTTCCCTGATGCCCGTGTAGAGGGCGAACCGAGCCTTACATTATACAAGGAATGGGTGCTCAATCTCTTGGCCACTGACTACCTTTTTCAACATTTTATATTCTTACATCCTTTAGATATAGCTTTTATGCGTTCCGATGCTTTAGTGTTTAACAACACTGTTATGGTGGAGCACTTGTTTTGAGGACTTAAGGATGACAACCCTGTGCACCTAGCCACACTGGCCAAGACACATACTTCATAGCCCGAGACACATAACAACATGGAGTCTGTCACACATAGTAGTCAGAATGGGGAAAGGTCTTCAATCTCACAAGTCTCTATCAGTCATGGTCATGGGGTAGAAGCAAATATGGATGAACTGGATGGACAAATAGAGATGTAACGGAACCAACCTAGCACTAAGGGTTACATTTGTTTGAGCATGGCATGGGCAACAGTCTTCACATTGGACTCCTTGATCAATCATAACAAAGGTTAGAGCAATAAAGAACATATAGCATAGGTCACTGTGATCATCCTAACATGACAAGTACAGGTATCTGAGATGCATCACAAAGCAACAACTAAACCAAGGAAATATACCTGATCTCACCATGTATACCTGTCTCCAACTGATAAGCCCCTCGCTGTGTGTGTACCAACTCTTGATCTGCTGCTCCGCTGAAATGAACTAGATCATCACCAAAATCACTTCAATGGACTCCTAGGTCTCAATCCTGGCAAGGAAAACATCAAGAACAAGGCTCTGCAGTGAAATGAAGTTGTAGAGATCCATGTTGATACCCCATGTAAAAGTAGCCTGGAATAGAAAGAGACAAGTCTGCATGCTGCATCATGGAAGCCTGGCTGAAAAATGTATATGTGATAACAGACTCCACACATAAAGGTGCCAAAGACCATGTTACCTTATGCATAAGTTCCAAGGTCAAAGGCTTTAATGGACATCATCAAAGGCATGAGGGATTCAATGGTATTCACATCCACATACTTCACATCAACAAGGAGGAGGGATCCACCATATACTCATCATATCAAGGGTATCAAGGACCCCAACACCACCAATCAAGTGGGAACAAAGACTTTTTCAGGAATATCATCGTCATATTCAAGGCCTCCCTATCATTAAAAACATATTCAATGGTTCCACTATATATCTTCATCACCATAAGAGTACCAACGCCCCAAAGAGGGGTACAAAGACCTCACCACTAGTTTGCAACACCTTATGGGCTTCTTATGCATCATCACAAGGCTACATCATGACAATGACCATATAGCGTCCAAGGGCCATCAAACCACCATATGTGTGGGTTCAAGACCCAAGTCTCCACATGCAAGAGGATCAAGATCTAAACTTGTGGACTCAAGGACCCCATAAGAACTCAACAACCTCAAGACCATCCAATGCAAGCAATGGGCTCCAACAACAACACGTCAAGGGACTTGCACACATGAGCCACATTATCCATCAAGAGACCAAAACAAGTACAAGTATAACAAGCAGCACAAAGACTAGTAACCAAAGATCAACCAGGATCAAGTAACTCGACAATGGACTCAAATGGGACCAAGATACAACTTAGGGGCACTTGACCAAGTCAATGGGTAACCAAGGCTTTTGCCATTGTTCCAAGGCCTCCAAGGGCTTCAAGTTTGGGCTTGGACAAGGTCAAAAGGGCTCCTCTGACACAGACAACCACAAACTAAACACTAACCCTCAGGGGCTCCACAAGGGGCACCAAGGACTCAACAGTTGGCATCAATGACCAGACATCATTGGCATCAATGACAACTTAATCAATAGGTACATGTGCATGGTACATGGTTGGCCGCCTAGTCAGCTAGGTGGTCAAGAAGGATAACTTCGAATGGTATAAACTGATTTGTTGGCCTGCCATACTTATTCACACTTTTTGTATGTCAAAGCATTGTACATGGATATATACAGATATTGAATGCATTCTTATGTTATCTCTTGGCTTCCCTACTGCTGCATACACAAAGCTGTTAGTGTACCTGAAGTGTTTGAAGTCAATACATGAATATGTGTTTAAATGGTGAATGATTATTGTTGTTCGAACAACTGATACAAGTACTGTTAATAAGAAGCACTTACATTCTTGTCCTTCGTCGATGATGAATAAGTACACCTACTGTTATTATAAAGGTGCAATTTAATGCTTCGATCCTTCCTATTGGCTACACTTCTAATGAATGACATTTGGAATTACTGAAGTTGGTATACTAGTTGCACTCACAAAGATTGTCTTTGTATGTATAGTATGTCTTCTTCATTCGTTGAATTGACCCCATTAAGGCACTGATCATTAACCTCTTTCAAAGAAGAAATTATTTGCTGTCAAGTGTCCTTACAGATTTGCTATTAGGGCTCTCCCCTAGGAGGTTCCAGCTTCCAAAGAAGTTTGGAGAAGTGACTAAAGTGACAGTGGTCACTTTCTCCTTCATATGCTTATCAGTGACTAGCCCTGATAGTTTATCCGGTAACATAGAGGAATGAGGTACATGTGCAAATGTTGGCTAAAGGTTTCTTGTTTATCAAAAATGTATAAGTGCTATTGTATATAACCTTCCACTCTTTTCTGATGTAAATGTACTTATGTGATAATAAAAGCGGCAAGAATGTTTCAGTTACTTTTGGATGTATAGACATGAATATATGTATGCATATGAGAATGAATTTGGTGTGCATTTTTATGTACACCTCTTCATATATATTAGATGTATGAGCATAGATATGACTACAGCTTCAAGTTCTTAAATTGTTCTTGCTTTAAAAATAAAAAGGGGAAAAAAGGCAAGATTTCAAAGGAAAACAGATGAAAAATAAGAATCTGGAATAAAATTTGCAGGCAATAACTCTTGTCTTGTGTTAAGGATATTTAGCTCAAATTGAGCTATCCATTAAATGCTCCTGAATTTCAATTGATTCCAGTCACACAGTGGTTACATTGAAGTCGCTTTACATTATTAGAATGCAAAATTTGGCATATTTTAAACTAAGTTTTCCTAAGGCAACTCTCTAGATCCTTTCAAAGTAAAATTACCAATTGCAACTTACAAAGAGAAGATTTAAAACTGAAGCCATAAGATATAAGAGATGGTTGATTAAAGGTTATTTAAAAAACTAAAAACAAGATTCTATATCTATATAAATAGACTATAGTGAATACTTAATGGGCTACATTGGCCAATTCCTAAGCATACCTTGAAATCTCTACCATCTCCTTTAGATGACGACCTTGAACCAGACACAGAGCCTGTGTTCCTTGAAGCCATTTCCATATGTGCAACCTGGCTAACCAATAAGGAAATGCACTAATATGTATATGTCAAAATTCAAGAAATAGAACTGTAATTTTCTACATAACAAAATCTTAAACAAGCTTACCTACCTACAACTAACATCCAAAATTGTATGCAACTGATTAAAAGACTGTTAAGAGTATGCAAACATGTGACAAGGAGCTGTCTCTCCCTATAAGGCATTCCATAAAAGAGAAATAGATTATATCAAAGAATATATGAGAGAGCCAAAGCCATACAACTACCAAAGGGCAAATTTCAAATATCTGTGTAAGGTAAGATGTCTTAACAGAAGCCTGATGCATAGAACAGTTCCAGAGGATAGCCGCATATAAAAATCATGCAAGAACTGTTATTATGATTCTCAGTCAATGCAGACATTCTTTAATTCATTTGAACCAAAAAGTAACTTTTCCATAAATTTGCATTCCAGCAAGAGACAAAATCAAGTTCCCAGAAGAGAATATTCATGATACACGTTAACAACACAGAATAGTAACCATGATGATAACAAAGGGATGACATGTGGAAAACTGAAATAACAGGGATGGATAACGTATGGGACCTAAGTTGCACAAAACATGGAAACTTACACAATTTTCCAATATGGGAATGCTTGGAAATGTGACCCCCCTCAGAATGGGTACATGGGGGGGCATACAAAATGCAAAAAATATAGAGATATAGCTTTTTTTAAATAACAGATTATCTTGCAAGAAAATAAGCAAACCAATAAGAATGATACACATAAAATGACATTTTATAAGCAAACCCGTGCCTATATCAACTCTCTTGGATGATCTCAAAAGCAAAAAAGAAAGCCACCTCAGAAATTAAGACTAGGGAAACAATTGACCATTGTCAGGGCACTTAGAGCAGAGAAGCCCATGATAAAGGTGTCCTTATGATCATTCTCACCTTAAATGTTAGGGGAGTTGGGGGATCCCATAAAATTCATGCCCTCAGAAGAGTAATTTCAACATATAAACCTGATATTATACTGCTACAGGAAACTATGGTCTCTGGTGCTAAAGCTAGCGAGGTTTTGGCATCTTTGCTTTTGAATTGGAACTTCTATTCCATTGATGCAGTGGGTCTCTCGGGGGGACAGATTACAGGTTGGAATTCGAAAGGGTTTCTGGGAATCCTTTCTGGAAGGGGAGATTTGGAAGGGGGATGATGTTATTATAGGAAGTGATATGAACCTGGCATTGTCTGCATAGTAGGTTTGTGTTATAGATAGTGTGGCGGCGAGAGCCATTCTCTGAATGGCACCCTAGTCTATTAACTAGGGTTCCTGATCAGTTAACCAGGCAGAATAAGTCCCTAGCAAGTACCCTAGGGCCCCTAGCAGTCTACTAGGGTTCTTGGTCTGGGACCAAGCAGGTTGATGCCATGGCAAAGCCCCTAGGATGTGGTTAGGGCCCCTATCTATCTCTATGGTATTCTAGTCAGGGACCAGACAGTGCTTGGTCATAAGGACCAAGCAGATCTTGCAGGTTGAGACAGAGAAATCCTGGTCTAGGACCAAGTATGTCCTGCAGGTAGAGTCTTGGTCAGTTAACCAAGATGATGATGATGTGTGATGTCCTCCTCTCCTAAATGGTTAAGCTAGGTTGTTTCTTCAAGGGACTGGCCACCCCTTGATGATGTCACTAGCACTTGACCTTTAGGAGCAATCAGGAAGACCAAGGATCACATCATCCTGTTTGGACCTTCCTTATGTGGTGATGATAAAACTTCCAGTTATTGTATGAAACACTTGTGGACCATATACCTTGAGAGAAAAAGATAAAAGTTTAGTTGCTTGGTCTTGTGAGTAAAAGGGTTGTCCTCCCATTTTATTGTGAGTCGTGACACCTCTTATTGTCTTGTGGTTTTCCTAGTGTTGACCCCTTGTTGGTCCTTGTGCTAGCGCCCCCTCTTGAGTGTGGTACCTTTTATGATGACTTAACTTTATTGTTATATTTTGTATTTGGAAACCCTCTTTAATGTATGACATCTTGACCTTGGTACTGTTAAACTAGTAGCAACAAGGAAGGTCTTCCTGCATGCAAAAGATTTAAATTAGGGAACCAGTTGTTTTTAATTTACTTTTCCTAAGTTTACTTTGGAAAATAAATTAAAGTGATATAAATTAACTTTAGTGAACCACTGGTTAAAGTGAAAGTGAAATTAGGGTTTTTGCTTTACCACTAGTTAAAGTGAAAGTGAAATTAGGGTTTTCGCTTTACCTAAAGTTATAAAAGAGAGATCAATTGGTGGAGAGAACATACACACTTGTATTCCGACAGAGACAAGATACAGACAAGGAGAAAGCCAGACAGAGGATTTCGCTGAGAAGACGGAGGAGCGAGCAGCAGGATCATCGAGCTTCGTACAGCTGGGCCGTACACTCACACAGGAGGGTGTTGAGGTTTAGCTAGGATTTGCCTAGTGATTCTGTCGGGTACTACATTCGCCAGGCTTGGGTGAATTTGCAGTGATTGTAAAAGTTCCATATTTTCTCATAATAAAATCTATATTTGACTGCTGAACCGGTTTTTCCGGGGTTTCCATACCCAAAATAATAGTGTCAATATCATGATGCGATGTTGTGATTTATTTCTCAGTTTTATATTCCACTGCATACTGTAAAAGATATTCATGTGCAGTTATCAGTTGATATTTTGCATGCACTGTTTAGCCCTGGTTGAATATTAAAGGAAAATTTACATGGTATCAGAGCTCTGGTGAGCTAAAGTTGAGAGATTTGCAGCAGCAGTGATAGATCAGGGGCAGATCTATAAGAAGACACAAACCTAGACATCCAGATCTAGGGTTTGACAGGTACACTTCACTATGGTCGTGTAGTTGAGAGTTGAGGATAGACTCCAGGGTGCTCAGAACTTTCCTAAATGGAAAGAAAGGATCACAAGGATCCTGGACGTTAGTGATGCAAAGGAGCACATTGACTCCACGGAGGTTGCACCCACAGATCCGTAGATTTAGCAGCTTGGAAGAAGATTGATTCCAGAGCCATGCTGATTATCATGGATGGAGTGAAGGACCATATAGTCCCTCACCTTTCTGGTAAGAAGACCGCAGCAGAGATGTGGACGGCTTTGGAGAGTCTATACCAAAGCAAGAACAAAAACCGAAAGATGGTGTTGCAAGAGAGGATGCGCAGCACCAAGATGGCCAAGGGAGAAGGAGTGGTGCCTTATCTCACGAGGCTCACACAAATCAGGGACGAGCTTGGAGTTGTTGGCTCTAAGATAGTGGATGAGGAGCTAGTTCGGATAGCCCTCAATGGCTTCACTAAGCCATGGGACACCTTTGTCAAAGGTGTTGTGGCTAGGGAGAAGCTCCCTGATTGGCAGAGACTATGGGATGACTTTGTGCAGGAGGAGACCCGCATGGGTCAAGAATCAGGCTCATCCAGCAATGCCCCACAGATTGTGGATGAGGAGGCTCTAGCCCTTACAGGGAAGAGCAAGGGGAAGGCAAAGAGGAAGAAGGATGGTAAGAAGAACCTTGACGTATCAAAGGTCAAGTGTTTTATCTGCCACAAGCAAAGACACTTTGCCTCCTAGTGCCCAGATAGGAAGAAGAAGAGTAACACTCAGATGGCTGGATCTGCAGAGGTGGATGAGTTCAGTAGGAACTTCGATGAGGAGTTTTGCTTGATAGCTTGCATGGAAAGCACCACAGGGAGCAGCATATGGTACATCGACAATGGAGCATCTAGTCACATGACTGGACAGAAGAGATTCTTCAGAGACTTGCAGGAGGGTGGAACAGGGATCCACGTTGAGCTAGGTGATGATGCGCAGTATCAGGCACAAGGAGTTGGCACTGTTTCATTTTAGAGGGAGTCTGGAAAACCCCTCAGTTTTGCTGATGTGTTATATGTTCCGGGACTAAACAAGAACCTTATATCAGTCTCCACTCTGGAGGACAAGGGATATCAGGTGAAGTTCTGTGACCATAGAGTGTATATCAGGCCCAAGGGGTCAGATAGGAGCTTGGATCGGGTGATTGGCAAAAGGAGCAGAAAAGTGTACAGATTACACTTTGAGCCTGCAAAGGCTCTAGTCAACAGCAGCAACAGCAGTCAGGGTGAGTTTTGGCATAGGAGGATGGCACACTTACACCATGGAGCACTGAAGCATTTGAGACAGGCAGTCATTGGAGTTCCTCAAGTACAGGAGGAAAAGCATAACCACTGCAAGGGTTGTGCTTTGGGGAAGAACATTAGGAAGCCTTTCCCATAGAGTGAGCACAAGTCTAAGGAGCCCTTGAACTTGGTGCATTCGGATGTATGCGGACCTATGAGTGTCCATTCGTTCAGTGGTTACAATAACTGCGTACCTTCATTGATGACTATTCTAGGAAAACCTGGATCTATTTCCTAAAGGCCAAGTCAGAGGTCTTTGAGAGGTTCCGAGAGTTCAAGACTCTTGTAGAGAACCAAACAGGAAAGAAGATTCGAGTGTTGAGGACAGACAACCGAGGTGAGTACACTTCCAATGAGTTCATGGAGTATTGTTCGGCTGAGGGGATCAAGAAGGAGCACACTGTGCCCCATACCCCACAACAGAATGGAGTTGCAAAGCGAAAGAATAGGACTATGGTTGGAGCAGCCAAGGCCATGCTATTTAATCAGGGATTACCACTATTCCTCTAGGCCGAGGCATACAGGACTGCTGTATACATTCAGAATAGGTGTCCCCACGCAACCTTGGGGAGGAAGACACCAGAGGAGGTCTTCACAGGCACTAGGCTAGATGTGAGTCACATTCGCATATTCAGCATAGTCTGTTATTGGCATGTTCATGCTAACAATAGGAAGAAGTCGAACCCTTCTGGAGAGAAGGGGTTACTTGTTGGTTACAGCGAGATATCGAAGGCATATAGAGTTTACATTCCTACTCGCAGGAGGATCATTGTGAGTAGAGATGTCCAGTTTGATGAGGATAGGGCCTTGCAGAGATCTCTGGGATTACCAACAAAGCAGCAGCCAGCACAGGAGTCGGGAGTCAAGTTGGAGGAGCCAGATGTATAGGTACAGGTACAGACATAGAGCATAGGTTCTAGTGGTCAGAGGGAGTCAAGTGGACAGGATCCTTCAGTCATTGACTTGAAGGATGAGCTGCAGCAGGAGACGGATATCCAGCAGCCGCAGCAGATTGACACTAGGCCAAGGCCTAAGTGGTTTGGAGCAGCCAGAGGGGTTTGATGTGGAGAACAGGGAGACGCATGTACGCAAACTGCATCAAGCTCTTTACAGGCTCAAGCAGGCACCTCGAGCATGGCACTCGAGGATTGACAGTTATCTACAGGAGATGGGATTTCAGCGAAGTGAGGCTAACCACAACCTGTACTTCTTGACAGGTGAGGTGCCTCTCATACTGGTCTTATATGTGGATGATCTCTTTTTGACAAGATATGAGAGGCTGATTGGAGATTGCGAGTCCAACCTTGCAGTGGGGTTTGAGATGAAGGAGCTTAGGCTGATGCATTACTTTTTAGGCTTGGAGGTTTGGCAGAGAGATGGATGCTTCTTCATCGGGCAAGGGAAGTATGCAGTAGAGATCCTGAAGAGATTCAAGATGGAGGACTGCAAGCCTATGGCCATACCTCTAGTTTCCAACTGGAGGAAGATTGATGCATCAGGGTCAGACGGATTTGATCCTACCTTGTATCGTCAGCTTATCGGATCGCTTATGTATCTAGTCAACACTCGACCAGACATCAGCTTTGCAGTCAACTCTTTGAGCCAGTTCATGGTGGACCCTCAAAGAGTGCACTAGATGGCTGTGAAGCACATACTTCGCTACATCAGAGGTACGGTGGAGTATGGATTGGTTTATGAGCGCAGAGGGGGTGTACAGTTAGCAGGTTTCACAGATGCTGACTGGGCAGGATGTGTAGAGGACCGGAAGAGTACTTCAGGTTGTTGTTTCAGCATTGGATCAAGGGTTGTCTCTTGGTTCAGCAGAAAGCACAAGTCAGTTGCATTAAGCTCGATAGAGGTTGAGTACATGGCAGCCAGCATGGCTGCTTGTGAGGGTATGTGGCTGAGGAACTTACTTGCAGGTTTGTTCGAGTGTGAGCTAGAGGCTACAGTATTTCACTGTGACAATCAGAGTGGCATCAGGCTCTCTGAGAATCCAGTGTTCCATGACCGGAGCAAACACATAGACATCAAATACCACTTCTTGAGAGATTGTGTTCAGAGGGGAACCATTCGGATGGAGTACATACAAACAAGTGAGCAAGTGGCGGACATTTTCACCAAGGCACTTTTCAGACAGAGTTTTGTGAAGTTTAGGGATAAGTTGGGGTTGCTACCGAATCGCTTCCTCATTGAGAGGGAGTGTTAAACTAGTAGCAACAAGGAAGGTCTTCCTGCATGCATGTGTTCTTACATGCAGAAGACTTAAAATTAGGAAACCAGTTGTATTTAATTTACTTTTCCTAAGTTTACTTTGGAAAATAAATTAAAGTGATCTAAATTAACTTTAGTAAACCACTAGTTAAAGTGAAAGTGAAATTAGGGTTTTCGCTTTACCTAAAGTTATAAAAGAGAGATCAATTGGTGGAGAGAACACACACACTTGTATTCCAACAGAGACAGGATACAGACAAGGAGAGAAAGTCAGACAGAGATTTAGCTGAGAAGACGGAGGAGTGAGCAGCAAGATCATCGAGCTTCGTACAGCTGGGCCGTACACTCACACAGGAGGGTGTTGAGGTTTAGCTGGGATTTGCCCAGTGATTCTGCCGGGTACTGCATTCGCCAGGTTTGGGTGAATTTGTAGTGATTGTAAAAGTTCCATATTTTCTCATAATAAAATCTATATCTGACTGCTGCATCGGTTTTCCCATCTTGGGTTTTTCCGGGGTTTTCCATACCCAAAATAATAGTGTCAATATTGTGATGTGATGTTGTTGTGATTTATTTCTCAGTTTTATATTCCGCTACATACTGTAAAAGATATTCATGTGTGGTTATCAGTTGATATTTTGCATGCACTGTTTAGCCCTAGTTGAATATTAAAGGAAAATTTACAGGTACCCTATCCTAAGTCATCATAATATTATTTTATGTTTTATTTTGGTAACACTCCTAAAAGCTAGGACGTCTTGAGTAACCCTAAAAAAATTTAAGGGTTAGAAGGATGATCCTTCTAGAATACATTTCAAGGTTATAAATTCAAGCCCTAGCATTCATTTTGAGTGTCTTGTAAAGAAAATTGGAGATCTGATTTTTATGACTGTTCTAGGGTTTTATTAAGCTGACTGAAGGTGACATCAAGGGTTTTGTTGCTAGGGTCTGTCCTTATTGAGCCGCTGCCATTGTTTAAGCCCTGTTAGGACTGTTGCTGCTGCTGTAGTTTGTTGTGACCTCCACTTAGGCTGTCGTGACTCGTGACCTGCTGCTAGGGTGCTGTCAGCCTGTGAAGGTACTATGAGGGCTGTTGTAGGGTGTCGTGAGATTATCCAAGGGAGTCGTGACCTGCTTTTGCTCCTTGTGAGGAAACCATGGGCTGGATGTTGACTTTTTACCTGAGCCGTGAGTAATTGTTGGGCTATCACTGAACCTTTGGACTGTTTGTGGGCTTATCACTGAACATTGGACTGTTTGTTGGGCTGCCACTTAACCGTGGGCTGTTAGAGAAAGGTCCCAGCCCTTTAGTGGGCTGTTAGGGAAGATCGCTGCCTGTTTGTGACTGATTGGTGAGGTCACAGCTGAGCATGAACTGTTACAGGAGGGCTGCTGCCTGTTTGGGCTACTTTGAGTAGGCCCCTGCCTGTGTTGGACTGCTCTGAATGTACTAGTCGTAAGCCTAACCCTACTCTACAGAACTTTATCTCTCTCTCAAGTATGTCCATACCCTCAGGTAAGGGCCAGACTTGTTCCCTTAGTGACTTGTCTTCAAGAGACAAGGTCTGATCTGAAAGTATTTACGAGTATAAGGAAGGTCTAAACCAGATTTGATTTAACTCACTTTTTCCAGTTAGATCTTTTACTGATGGTATTTGTTAGTCTTGTTTAATTTATCTACTGCTGCTTTACATGTTGTATTTTGTTTTAATTTTGTACCTTTAACACAGTGATCCTTAAGGGAGTGTTAAAGTTGAAAGAGATGAAAATTATATTTGTTGTTGATTAGACTTTTACTACTGCTGTATTTTTACTTCAGTATTTTAGAGTTTAAGTTTGCATTAAAGTCCAAGTTTGTTAAATTTTATGAAAACCCTAAAACTTTTAACAGTCTAGGGGTCAGGGGTTAGACAAGATCCTCTTGCAACTTTCTTCACACATATCTTTGAGGGGCCAAAACTCATTGATCTTGAGCCAGTGGACCTAGTTCCAACTTGGAGGAATGGAAGAAGTGGTACTGCTGGCATTTCAAAGAGACTGGATCGGTTTCTTTTGGCAGAAAAGTTGGTAGAAATCATGAAGAGAATCAGATCTTGGGTAGGCTTGGGAGGATCATCTCATCACTGTCCAGTATTGTTACAGGTTGGAAAAAGGGATCAAAAGCCACCTGGCCCATACAAATTTAATCATGCCTGGTTAAAGGAAGAGGAATTTAGGCACCTGGTTAATTCAAATTGGAAAATTTCTTATTCTCGGACGAGAGACAGCAATGGCTCAATTTGTTATAAATCTCAACAGGATTAAGGAGTTGGTGACTTCATGGGACAGAACTAACAAGGAAGAGAGAAAAGCAGATTGGTCAGCAATTGAGGGGATAGCCACTTTATTTGAGCAGAATCCAAGCCAAATCATTACAGATGGTGATCTTGAGAAGCTGAGAAATTTAGAGGAAAGAAAGAAACGTTACCTAGCAATGGAAGAAGCTACTTGAAGGTTGAAAACTCAAGCAACTTGGCTCGAGGAGGGAGATAAAAAACACCACTTTCTTTCACAAGTTTGTGGAGCACAGGAAACCGATCAACACAATTTGGGATTTAGAAGGAAGTAATGGGGAGACCATCATAGAGTTTAAAGGGCTAGCAGGGCCATGCAAGAGGCACTTCTCATCACTCTTCACAGAACTTGCAGTGTCTCATATAGTGGATCAGCTGAACATTATCAAACTCTTCCCAGCCATCTTTGATGAGGAATCAAATGGCAGACTGGAGAAACCTGTCACAAAAGAGGAAATGAAAGCAGTCTTACTGGCCTTCAAAAAGGCAAAAAGCCCAGGACCAGATGAATGGTGTGTGGAGTTTTATTTGGGGTTCTACGATCTGTTGGAGTATGACTTGGTTCTTCTCACTGAAGAGACTAGGGTGGAAGGGAAGGTCTCAGAAGCGCTTAATACAGATTTCTTAGTATTAATTCCCAAGAAGAATGAGTCAAAGAACTTTGAGGATTTTAGGCCTATATCAATGTGCAATTTACTGTATAAGCTGATTGCGAAGATTATTTCAAACAGAATCAAGGGAAGCCTAGCAAAAAAAAATTCAGAGGAGCAATTTGGGTTTTTGCCTATCAAATTCTTGATGTGGTAGGATATGCGCAAGAAGGATAGCATACAATCAAACTATAAAAATCTTTCAATGGCTGTGATGAAGATAGACCTCTCAAAAGCATACAATAAGATGAACTAAACCTATATCAGATTGATTCTTCTACAGGTAGGGATGAAGCTTAATTCGGTGAATTGGATCATGGGATGTTTGACATCTGCAAACTTTCAGTTTTAATAAATGGGTCTCCAACAGAATTTTTTAAGGCCTCAAGGGGAGTGAGGCAAGGTTGTCCCCTCTATCCCCTCATTTTTCTGCTAGTAGCAGAAGGTCCGAGCAAGCTTGTTAAGGAGGCAAAATAAGCAGGTACTTTCAGAGGAATTCTGGTGGGTGGAGAAACAAGATTGAGGCATTTACTATTTACAGATGATATTTTGATCTTTGGATAAGGGGTTGTTAGAGATTGGAGGGATCTCAGAGCTACTTTTAATACATTCTGTCAGGCTACTGGGCTGGAGTTGAATGTTCATAAATCTGAGCTGCATTCTAATGCAATATCCACAGCAAATGAAGAAAGCAATAGTCAGCTCTTCCCTTTCCAAACAAGAGCATTTGGTACAGGTCTGACCTATCTGGGTTGTTTTTTAAAGCTAAATGCTTATAGAGTTAATGATTGGCTGTGGCTCATCCGAAGGATTCAAGAAAGGATAGCTAGTGCTATAGATGGTTGTCACAGGGGGGAAGACTTGTCTTGATAAATTCGGTGTTGGTAAGTATTCCGGTATACTGGTTATCATTGGCACATGATCCAAATCCATCTTAGATAGAATAAGGTAGATGTGTTTTTAGACTCCTTTGGTTGGGAAAGAAACAGAAGGGAGGAATCCCACTAGTAAAATGGAGTATGACTTTTAGGCATGCATTTTATTACAAGCACCAGAAGGAGCTCTTCATAGCGGTCGAGGGTATGTACAAAGGTTTGGTTTATACGGAAGAAGGCCAATTTGCCTGTGGGTAACGTGTTTCCCTTGAGGTCTATCCCCAAGAAAGTCGTTGTCTGCAACGTTGAACAACATGTGGACAATCCGGGTTCATTTGCTAGGGATTTTGGGACTAAGCTACATTGTCAGCCACAATTTTGATAATGGCATGACCAGAGTGAAGCTTCCGTCTGGAGCTAAGAAGATTGTGTAACATCTAATGCATTAATTACACAAGGGATGTCTAGCGCTACAGGGTCCGATTTGGGTCTCTCTTAAATCACTTTAAAGAATAGTCTCAAGTCAATCACAAATGTGTCAGCAAGTACACTGACCAAGGAGTTGTTTCAAAGGCATCTGAGCACTTGTATGCCTAACTCTAATGGAAGTTCAAATGCTACTACAATTGGAGGTTATGTGGAAGTATTGATAGAACCTTACTTGCTTCTTTGCGGGATTTTGATGCTGCAACTCTTTCTATTACTTACATGGTCATTTTGCCTTTTGTTTTATGTTATCTTGGCTTAATAGCCTTGATACATTACAGCATAAGCAAACCTTTGATAGTGGGTAGAATCTATGTTATAGTTTTTGTGGCAGAGGCTAGCTCCTTTCCTTGTAAGGTCAATACTGTCTGGAATAAAATATTTTTTCAGCATGGTGAAGGTTACTTTTCTTTTATCAATCCAAGGTGTTTTGATTCTTGACATCGAGCTACCAAAAGGAATTGTAAAGAAATCAGCCACAGTGCGTATAGAAGAGCGCTTAGACGGATCTGGCTAAAAAGAAGGGTATTGATATTTTTACAATAAAGCCAAAACTCATGATTAGCATGCTTTGAGGTCGAGATTGTTCACTTCTCTAGTAACCCATGAAAGGGAGGCAAAGGCAGCTCTATGCTGAAGGTGCAAGCCTCGAAGGTGATGACTGGTGCTATGTGATTCATTTCACTAGTCTCAATCCGACTTCTTCACCCCTATGAGCATCACCCGATGCAATGAGTGATAAGTGGAATACTTAAAAACCATGAGAATTTGGTCAATTGTGACTATAGTCATGGGATATGGGTCATAGATTAATCACTTAACTATGTAGATACTCCCAAAAATCATATATCATATGTTGGACTACGAAAACCCCTCATACTTAATGTAAACCCTTTTTTATATTTACTCCAGGTACATTTAAAAGAAATTGTAAAGCTCCAAAAAAAGCTCGTAATTTGCCTTTACCTTGTTAAAAAAAAGAGTTATAAGTTTGATACGGTGTTTTCTTGGAGTCATAAGGGGTTTATTCCTTTCAAGTTTCTAAGGAGTTATAAGACTTTTTTTGGGAGTTATAAGTGGTCATTTGACACTTAAAATAGTTATTTTTGTAGATGTTAAATTAACAATCACAGTTGAATTAGATTGTAAACGTGTGAATTTTTTGTAGAAGCCAACACCCTCCATTTGCTGAGATTGTCGAGTCTAATTACATGGTGGAGTTGCAAGAAGCCCGCATAGGTCTGAACACGTAAAGACTTGATGTGTAGCCATCACACTAAAGAAAGTTTTATCGCTTCTCATCATGTTCCTGACAGGGGGGAATGATTGACAGTCAAAAACAAGTGAGCGAGAAACAAGCAAGCAGGAACCGCTGAGCCAAAACCAGAGTCAAAGCCAAGTTCCAAAGAGAACCGCTGAGCCAAAAATAGAGTCGAAACCAAGTTCAAGATTTGGTTTGTGGTCATCTTGATTCCTGAAACGACCTATTTGGTTTGTGGTCAACCAAAAACCATCAATTTAGCAGAAGGGTTTCAGCTTCTTCTAGACATCATCTTGTGGTCATCCTTAAACCACCATTTAGTAGAAGATTTTCAGCTTCTACTAGCCTTCAAAATATTCCAGGAACCTCCAAGCCTTATAGCCAAGTTCCAAATTGGTTTTTGGTCATCCCAAAAACATCATTTTCAAACAGCACCTTCCATTAGCAGAAGACATCTTCTTCATGCTACATTACTTACTGAATGATCAAACTGTCAAGTAAGAAATGTTCATCCTTTGTCAGTTGTTCAGTTCCATATTTCATATCTCTACATTTTGCTTGACACATTGATTGTCAAACATTTCTAGTGGTGGTTTTTCAGGCAAATATTCATCGAAACTCATGATGATTTATGATGAGTTTTAGGTTGAAAACTTATTCGAACTTAAAATTAAGGGGGGGTTGTTAAAATCATAGTTTGAAAAATCGGAATCGGACTCAAAATCGATCAAGGGTCAACTACGAATCAGAATCAAAATCGGAATCGATAATGAATCGGTCATAAATCGGTCGATTTGAATTTAATGAGTGGGTTTGCTCAAAAATACATAAAATATTTAAATTTTAAAGAAACACAACATTTTCAAGATTTTAATCCATGTTTCCAAAGCATTGAAGACAAAATATCCAAAGTTTGCTCACATATATACCATATAAGAGTCAACATATCAAAATGGTGAAAAGTGTGCTATGCAATGTTAAATTTTAGCATTAGCATGAATTCTTTAAAATTTTGCAGACTGTAAGATAACAAAAGACAAGTGCAGTAAAAATATCAACAACATCACACACATTGAATACAATAGTGTTTCACGGGGAAACCGTTAAAGGACAAAAACCCCAAAAGCATCAGTAATTCATCTCTTTAATGAGATGACTGAGTTTCTCAATAATTCTCAAACCCTAATGGGTTTGTACCACAGATAAAAAATGCACAGAAGATGAATTTTACAGAAAAACCAAATTAGGGCTTTCTGCCCTAATTTCTTCCAGCATCCCGGAATCACAGATTAGTTGCCCAAGATATTTTTCTCGGTGCCCAAGACTGCCCAAAACAGCTACCTGAGTGTATGGCTATCTGTCAAACTGTACGGCTGCTGCCCGAGCCTTCTCTCTGCCTGCCCGAGCTTTTTGTTGCCTGCTCGAACCTTCTGGCTTCCTGCCCAAGCTCTGTTTACCTGCCCAAACTGTTCCTCAACCTACCCGAGCCTTCTCTCTGCCTGCCTGAGCTCTATTTACCTGCCCAGATGCTCAAGATGCTGCCCGACAACCTGCTACAACTACCTGAGCTCTTGTTGGAGCTGCCCGGGACAAATAACAGCCTATGGAGGCTTCCCGTGAAAAATCTGGGCTGCCCGTGAATGGTCTGACCCTGCCCCTGAAGGATTCGAGACTGTCCGAGAAGAGTGAGAAGTCTGTCGTGGAGGAGAAGGGTCTAGGGTTAGACCCTAGCTTGTGAGGAATGTGAAGATGATGCTACTCACTGTGAAACCCTTGCTTAGGGTTTTTTGTAACAAGTGTGGGTGCCCTGGCTACAATCCTCCATGCTAGGGCATAACCACAAATGATTATCCTTCAAATTTCTCTTTAATTAATTGGTTTACATGTGCTTAATTTTAATCATCTTGTGATAAGTAAACTTAATATCATAACTCATTTGGATCTAAGCATTTTTTAAAGCAATATCTTTTACTATTGGATTCATTTGAGCATTACGTAAAAGTACTTTTATTCATTGGTATATTCCTTATTTCTACTTAATACTATAGAAGCTCTCTAATTGTGGCATTATCCCATTCAAATTTAATTATTCAATTACTGATTCAATAGGGAAGCCCCAGTTGGTCTTGGATGAGAGAGTAAGCCTAAATTGAGGGATTCGTTGTTGAGGTGACAATGACAACCAATCTAAGCTTACCCTTAGCTTGCACCCGTAGGTTGACCTTTTCCATTAAGTGCAAGTGAAGTGGTAACAAACACCATTCACGTAATTCTTGTGCCAAAAGATAGAAGAGGCATGGGATTCCTACTCCTAGAGAACTTATTAGGATTCATTTTCATAGAAACCAGTTAGGAAAACATGAAAACATACACAAAATTGCGAAGAAAATATAAAGATATATTTCTTTGTAGAAATTGACAACAAATAATTCTTACTTGAAAAAAGTCATTAACTCGACTTCATGCAACATGTCCCAACAAACAAGCAATACTTCTTAGCATCCTGCAACACTTCTAAGTTTTATACAACAACACTTGGAGCTAACAGTTCTTAGTTAACATAGAGAATCCTTGGATAACATGTAAGATTCATAAATGGCATACAACACCCATATGCTTGTTGTAATCACTAAAAATCAACTCCATAGTTGACAACAATGATTGTTGTTATTATCTACAACACCAAGAAGTGGAGGAATATTAAAAAAATATTGGGGTAGAAGTTGAAACGCAAACCCAAATACAAAGACAAACTCCTAAGAAGATCACAATGAGGGTAAACCTAGGTGCAAAGGCAATCCCCAAGAAAAAACCTTGTGGAAGCTTTAAAAAAATTATGTGAACCTGTTGTCGCCTTTCACGCACCTGGGGAGTTAGGTTGTCATGGGAGAATCTTCAAGCCACTAAGTGTGTCCTTAGGGGAAAGTGTCGAATCAAGTACTGTCACTTGATCTTGACTTCTCCGGTTAGGAAAACTCCTAACAAACCCAAGGGGGGTAGACCCTATTTGGTTGCTAAGGTTGATTACGTTTTAGTGGTGGTTTATGATTGAGTAAGTTGTTTAGGAGTTTTTTATGAAAATAAATACTGGAAACAAGATATTTGCAACGATGAATGTAAGCACGACAATATATAAACTATAATTGATCAACACATGAATTATCTTGGATCAAATGATTGTCTGATACAATGAAAATGGACCAGTGCTGAAAATGGAGTCACAAGATGGTAGTGTTGCAGATGTGTTGCAATTGTTCTATGTCAGTTTTAATTTAATGATGAGATGAGAGGATTAAAAAAAGGAGGGGAAAGGGACTCCATCTTGACGATACGAGTATGTCCAAAGCCTTTACCAATGTGGCTCCACGCAAAGAATATGTGGGTTGGATCGGAGTCTCTGGGATGTGTCCAACACTACACCAAAAGAGGGTGTAGCTTGACAGTATCCCGAGGGTGTAGACTGACAGTATCTCGAGGGTGTAGCCTGACGGTATCGCCAAACCTGCAAAATCGGCAAGCTATCAAATCCTAAAGATGCTCAAAAACACTTTAAGAGTGTCTTTGAACATCCATAAAAATATTCTAAAAAAATCCTAAGTTAATTCTATGATTAAAAAATGCAAAATAACCAAGGAAAGCAAGCTTTCCTTGGGATCTTGGCTTGCTTTTTGGGCAGCAAATATGATGTGCACTTAGATGCCAAATTTAACTTAAAAAATCAAAGAAAACTAATCTTTTAAACAAGATTAAGATCTACTTTAGAATGCTTGCTAAAAGAGAGCTTTCCTAAGCTAGATCTACTTAAAAATGCTTACGAAACCTTGAATGACTATGAGTAATAGTTTTTTTTTAACTTATAAATGAGATCTAATAAATGATTTGAATTAAAAGAATATAGATCTACATAAACAAGAAAAGTAACCAGGGGAGAAGTTGATTTTGAAGGAGGAAGAGAAGTAGAGCCCGGTTTGCTATTGGAAGAAATCCACCAAGGAAAGCCTTATCGTGGAGTGCCAAGGGACAGTGTCTTGAAATTTTTTGATGGAAGTGGAATGGAATCAACCTAGATCCACACCTTCTTCATACTTGGAAACCTTAAACTAGATCACAATCTTGCAAAACACCTCGTGAGATCTGGATATATATATATATGAAAAAGGACAAAAATAACATGCAAATAAGCTTATTTAGCATGCATAATTTAGATATTTAAACACATATGATATAAATAGTAACAAGCAAGTAATCTTACTTGCAAATCTCTACTCCTATTGATTCAGCTGAATCCGTCAAGGCCAGTTCAAAGATGAAGCAAGAATTGAGAAGAAGTAAAAAAAAATCACCACATTTGCAGTGTGACGTTGGTACTCCACACAATTTAGCCTTCAAAGCTTCTTTATTCTCAAGCAAAAGAATGAATGTCAAAGTGTTACAATAGCAGACCAGCATTTCTTCCAACTCTAGCTAGCTTGAATGAGAGAGGTTGTGTTTTATTTATAGCCAGACTAGCCAAGAGGACCAAGAGGGGCACATCCATGACTGACAAAAGGAAGTCGTGTTGAGGTAGATGATTGAGGGATTGAGTGGAGTGAGGAGTGGAGTGGAACTAAAGAGGTAGGCGCCACCTCTCCTACCAACCTTCACCAGTCCACTCACTATCTGCCAGCTCAACCACACGTGAGGAAGAGAAAAGGGGGCACAACCTCTGAAGTGGAGTTGCTTGCCACATCACCCAAGAAACTCCAAGTTGATGCCTTCGTGAAGGGAAGAACTCACCTACCTCACTGGGAGCCAATGCAATTGATTGCAATCAATTCCAACCACTTTCCACTGATTTAGGAATTAAGGATTTTTCTCCATTTTTTTTCTATTTTTTAATTGACATTTTTTATTTTTTGGAGATTTTTTACTTAAGTCATAAATTTATCACTTAAAAGTTTAAAACTTAGGAAAAGTTGGTTTTTGGGTAAAAAATGTGCTCTGAGTTAGAAAATGAGCACCCCCATGGAAAAATTTGATCCCTAACCACACTTTTATTACATTTATAATTTTCCCAAATAGACTATTAAAAAATAGCCTAAGTTTACGGAAAATTTTATTTTTCTCAAAAATTAAAATAAAACCTAGGGAGACCTAGCACATGTCCATATGACTCAATACCTAAGATACCGGACACGTCCATATGGGGCAATGTGTCCCGTGTCCGTGTGTCCGACACGGACACGCTGACAGAGCATGTCGAACACGTCGTTTCAGCGTATCCTGATTTCGGACACACATGTCCCACGTCTGTCAGGACGTGCCATGAAAACATGACACGTTTTCCACATGTGTGACTAGGAAATTGCCTCAAAATACGTAAAAACAAAGCATGAAGTGCTCAACAATTGTACCTTTCTAGTGGCTCAATGACTCATTTAATTTTTATCTCTTTAACATTAGATTTATCGTGGTGTGACCAACATTAGCCTATTACATGTGATACCAATAAGTCAATGTTAGAATTTTAATGTATATACAAGATCTTAGAACATTTAGCATCATAACATCATAACTATATGCAATAAGATCACTAAAAGAAAGACAAGCACAACAACACAAAAAGAACACAAATTTCTCTTGGGAAACCACAAGGAAGAAAACCCAGCAACTTCTTTAGTATAGATTCTGTCACCAAGACCAACTTCTTATGTAAAAACTTCTCTTTACTAATTACTAATGTTAAATGTGCATTGATTCTGATTTCTATTGAATATTTGTAAAAATTTGGATCTGTATGTATATATTTTTAATTTTAATATATATAAATTTTAAAATATATATATAACGTGTCCCGAGTCCAGGGGTCACCGTGTCCGTGTCGGACACTCGAATCCCCGTGTCCTTCATGTCACATGTCCTCGTGTCAGGTGACTTAGCTCAATACTAATGCCTAACATGTTTATAAACATTGACACATAGACTCTAATAACCTCCTAAGGCCTAACCACCAAGACGACTACCCCAACTTTGGAGGTGTGAGTGAAAAACTCAGAAATTATTAGTTGTTTGTTCAACAACAAATAATTACCAAGGAAAAAGACACTATGGGCTAGTCGGCTTGATGTTTAAGTCTAGGAGACTGAGTCTTTTACATACTTCATCATCTTAGTACATTTATTACAACTTCCCAAGGGGATATGAACATATGATATAAGAAAGAAAAAAATTAAAATTCCCTGAAGAAGCCTAGCTGACTTCTGAACTCTGAAGAATGAACAGTTGTGTTTGTTCAACTTTGTCGGCTCACTTGATAAAACCAACTAAGCATGACTTAGTAGGTAACAGAACCCAAGTCCAAAGAAAAAACAAGATGAAGACAAACCCATTCCAGAGACGAGCTTTCAGAAAAACCAAGGTGAGAACTAAATTTCAAATGTGAATACAAGTGTAAAGATGTACTTTGAGAAAAGTGCAGTGCAAGCAAACTTGGGTGCAAAGCCGAGATCCGAGTAAATATTGGGAAACAAACTAGGTAGATGATGTAGACCTAGATGTAGAGGATGATTCTCAAGAAGACCAAGATAAAGGTCAAAACAAAGTTATGATACCAACTAGTAAGAGTGCAAAAAATAATACAGGGCATAAGAGAAAGGACAACAAGAGAACAAGTATTATCAAGTCTACATGCATTGTAAGGTTTGGAGATATGGGTCACCTTCAACCCTAAAATAAACCTAGTTTCGTAATATTATTGCACCAACTTTCTACAACCCAAAGTGGATGAGATGTGTCACGTCTGTCACGCGGCACATGTCGGCTCCAAAAACTAATTATATAAAAATATTATAAAACCAAGTACACATTGGCTCAAATTTAAATTGGCTAGATTGTAAAATACATTTTTATAAATATACATCCAATTGTTGAATATCAAGATACATGTTTTCTTAAGGGGAAAATATACATCGAATTTCAATTTCAATTTCTATTCATGCATCCTCACATTTTAAATAAATCTTTTCATAAATAGTTACAAGACAACTAAATCTGTGTGTATTAGTTAATCTGGTCATTATTTGATCTACAAGAGAAGCATATATTCACATCAGAATCACTACATATGGATTAAAAATAATTATTTTACTCATAATCAATCAATCAATGTGATTTTTGCCTATTTGTAGGATTTATAGCTAGCACATGGATGATTTTGATGGATAATATAATGATTATGTATTATTAAGTCAATAATAAAACAATATGTTAGAATTTAGTTTTATAATAATTACAAATTAATAATAATTGGGTAAATTGCAAGTATTTTACTTCATAATTAGTTAATGAATGCAACTTATAGTTTACAACATGAAATAGTTGGCACAAAGACAATTATATTTGGGTAAATAACTATTTTACTTCATAATTAATCAATTAATGCAATTTTTGCATATTTGTAGGATTTATGTGTTAGCTTTTACAACATTTACAATATGATTCCAATTTGGAATAGTTGGGGCCTGAGCAATTACAATGGAAATTATAATAGAGGCAAACCTTTCCTCAAATTTAGGACCCTAAAATGAGTTTGCACATGAAGGGATTTAATCCCTCTCGACGCTTGATAGAACCATATTTAAGATGGATCTATGTTAGATTTTTATCATTCAAGCTAGCATTATGATCTTAGGATCTTATCTAAGAGAATAACATGCACAGCAATAAAACACAAGAGACAAGAGACACAAAGAATTTTCCTTGGGGAAACCATAAAGGAGAAAACCCCGCAACTTCCTCAGAGATAGAATGAGCACCAATGACAGCAGTAAAACCCGAAAACATAAAGATGATCTCCACAGCTTCTCTCTCTCTCTCTCACTTAAGAGAGCTACTTCTCTCTCACTCATGCGCCTCAATGAGTGAGTGTGTGTGTGATAAATAGAGAGGCTCACACTCTATTTATATTCTTTCGTTCACTTGATGTCCACTTTAACATGTCGGCCCCACTTAACAATTACTTACTAAAGCCAACATCTCTAGGAGAGTCTAATAACCCTAGTGCCCCACAACTGTGGGGACTTTGCCCTCCAATCAACAAGGAGGGTTAACCTTGACACAACTGTGGGGACTATTGCCTCGACTTACAATGGATGGTTAACCTCAATGACTTTACATGACTTGTTACATTATTGAATCTCCCAATCGGAACATCGGGGCATAACATGACTCAATTACATTATAGATACTTCCCGGAATAAACATCAAGGTACAATACATAAGATATACAAATGAATACATTCCGAAGTTATAAATACATCAACACTCCCTCTTAATTAGGAAGGTATTCTCTCGACACAATTTATCAGCACAAGTCTTCTTCTCTGTATCGTCTGGATCATCATCAAGTCATCTTCATCTTTAAGTCATCTTCATTGTCAAGTCATCTTCATCGTCAAGTCATCTTCATTGTCAAGTCATTTTCATCAAGTCTGGATCATCATTGGACCTGGATCATCACTGGATCATCATCGAGTCTGGATCATCACTTGATCTAAATCGTCACTGCTGGATCATCATCAATTCTGGATCATCACTTGATCTAGATCGTCACTGCTGGATCATCATCAAGTCTGGATCATCACTTGATCTAGATCATCATCAAAGCTGGATCATCACTGAATCATCATCATCATTACTGCTTCTGCTATCTCAATCAAATGGTGCTATCTCTTCATTCTTCTCGTCACGGGAAGTTCTACAGAGCCAACCCTTTTTCATGTTGGTTGTAGGCCTACCCTTCATGTAGGTCTTCAGCACTTATATCTGACCCTAAGTCAGAATGGCCCACCCAGCTCTTACATCTAACCTCATCTTGTCAAAAAGGCACGCCCAGCATTCACATCTGACCTCATCTTGTCAGAAAGGCCCAACACTCACATCTGACCATGTGTAAACACATCGCGCCAGAATGGTTCAGCACTTACATCCGACCTCATCTTGTCGGAAAGGCTCTGCACTTACATCCGACCTCAACTTGTTAGAAAGGCACAGCACTCACATCTGACCATGTGTAAACACATCGCCCCAGAATGGCTCAGCACTTACATCCAACCTCATCTTGTCAGAAAGGCTCTGTACTTACATTCGACCATGTGTAGACACATCGCATCGAAACAGCTCTCAGTCCCAGACTGAGGATTCCTAGTAACTGACCAGGTGCCTCCATTCTCCCAGAGAATGGCATCAGCCCTTATAGTTGATCAAGTGGGAACACATCCCTCAATCACATCAGAATGGCCATGCACTCACATCTGATCATGTAAGACTACATCCCACAGTCATCAGAATGGCCCTCAGTCCCAGACTGAGTATTCTTAGTAAATGACCAAGTGCCTCCATTCCAAGAATGGCATTCAGCACTTATATCTGATCATGTAGGAACCAATCCTACAGTCACATCTGAATGGCTCAGCACTCACATCTGACATGGAAGGAACCAAATCCTCTCACCATGACAGAATGGCTCAGCCCTTACATCTGACCATGGAAAAAACCTAATCCTCTCACCATGTTAGAATGGCTCTAGGTCTCATCATTTCCCCTTGGAGGGAACCTCGATCTCGAGAACACCAAGCTTCTCCCTGAAGTACTCAAACTTCACTTTGGCCATTTCTAGCATAGAATCACATCAGGGCTTATTACGTCCAAGGATAACCTGCGAGCTTCGCCAAGACCGATTACATCGGAGGACAACCTATAGGACCATTTACGTCTGAGCAACCTACGAGCTTCACCAGGATTTATGCTCAGACAACTTGTCTCATCAGCTATGCTAGAAATCCCTCTTTCAAGAGATCTCGATCTGGATCACTGCTCCTCTCTGCATCATACAAAAAATGCAAGTCAGATCAACCAAATCAAATAGTAGTTTTCAAGAGAAACATACTATCCCAAATAGCAAGTGGCAACATCTTTTGCCTCAGCTGTACTCAGCGCCATGCAAGACTCCATCCTGCCAAACCAAGAGATCACACTTGATCCCATACTGAAGTAGCACCTCAAAGTGCTTTTCCTATCAATGGCACTGCCTACCCAATACAAATCCACATAATCTTTTGATTCACCTCATACTTGAGCCCATAATCAACTGTACCCTTCAGGTACCTCACTGCATGCTTTGCAACCATCAGGTGAACATGTCTCAATGTGTTCACAGCAAAGCAAATATCTGGTCTCGTATTTGTCAGGTAAATCATCTGACAATACATCATGGCATCAACCGACTCTGATGAAGCAACACTCAATAGCTTCAGGTTCGATGCCATAGGTGTGGTCATGGCCTTGCAGTCCATCATCGTAAACCTCTTCAGGATCTCTACTGCATACTTCCCTTGTTCACACCTCCATGCCTAGAACGTAGTGCATTATCCCCAAGTCCTTCATCTCGAACTCGACAACAAGCCTTCTTCTTGCAAATTTAATGAGTTCCTCTTTTCTGTCAGGAACAAGTCATCGACATGTAACAAGAGTATCACTGGTCTTCCGCCTTCAACCTTGAAGCAAAGATAAAGTCTAGAGTCATCAGTAATCTGTCCATCTTGTCGTACCATGTCGAACCTCAGGATCTTCTGCAGTCACTCCCTCTGAAGCGGAGCATCATACTCCCTCTAAAGCGGAGCATCATACTCCCTCTGTCTTTCGTACTCTATGCACTGAAACATTCTGTACCGAAGTGACAAGTAGCTTCCTCTGCTACTAATATTCTATGTATCCATCTAGGATCATTGGATACCAAGATCATCTATCTTGAACTTTTTCAAAGGTTCTTCTCGCACCCATCTGTGAGCTTGTCATCCTCTATAGACTTTCATCTTCAACCTTGTAGCAAAGGTTCAGATCTTCATCCAGCTCATCATGTATGTGTTATCCCATGGGTGTCCTCTGAGCTCGTACAAGGCCTTCTTTCATTTGCACACATGATTTTGCCTGTCATGTGTATTTCTAGTGGCTACAAATGTCTCTTCGTAGTCTATGCCTCATGCTACGAATCTTGCCTTGTATCCCAAGATGTTTCCATCTACTACATGATGGAACTACGAACTTCTCTTCAGTATCGATACTGCATCCTACACATCATTATTCTTGAACTAGTCTTCCCTTTCTTTTTGGTTACTTCTTCATAGCTGAAAGGTTCTGCATCAATTATGTCGCTGCATTCGTCATATTATTCTTCGTCTTGAACTGTCGTTACTTGTTCTTCAAAACAAGTCTCATCCTTCTTTGCTTGTAGGTGGTTATGTACGCGATCTTTCCTGCAAGTCAAATGCATTTGTATGGTTAGAAACATTTCATATAGCATATTCAAAATGAAAAATTATTATGCATAAATATATGATCATGCAACTACTTTAGCCAATACAACATCCATCCATATCTCACGGAAACTTTCTAAATGCCTTCCATCTCTACCAGGACAACATTGAGATTGTGCACTAATCCAATATGTCAACAAAGAGGTTTTATTCTAGATAAGTAGCAATGGAGAGTTGTATAGCACCGTGATCTACTTACCCATCACATGCATATTAGTAGTATACTGTCATTAATGCAAACATTCTATCATGCATAATACATTAACTGAATATAGACAAATGCATAACAAAAACAATATCATGAAATGACAATTGAATACTTATCTTTATTTGTTTCGTGGGTAGACTCCTTCTTGAGCCTTCAGCTTCATCATCTTCTTCATTCATCATTTCTTATCCAAATGCTAAGATGGATAACAGTTTCTTCAAGAGTTGAGTCCTTCGTATTCCTCATCGCATGAGGGATCTTCTTTGGATGGTGAGATCTTGATCTTCAGTTGCTCCCATCTTCTCTTATCTTATGAGTCAAGCTTCTTCTTCTTCCCAGAGTCTACTGAAAGTAATCACTTCTTTCTCTTGGTTTCATTCTGTATAAGAATCAAAAGGCATCATATCAGTTTGCTGATATTGTAACCGATGGCAATAAAAATAATTCTGAATAGGCTCTTTCGAGCCCATTTCATATCCCCCCTGGGGGGATTTGCGTCCGTGTCATTTTTTGCTTTTCGTTCATCTTTTTTCAATCTAGCGTAGTACTAATCTGCAGGCTAGTATACTTTGATTTAAAATCATTTCCATATTCCATTTCTATTGGTTTCAAAGTAACTTTAATACTTACCCCACGAGCCTCCTTTTGAGCCGAAAGGTGAAGAAAGGTTCATGGTAGTCTAATTAGAAAATTGTGGTTTGCTTATCTTTTTATGTTTCATTTGCTATCATCATTTGTTTCAATAACCATAATAAAATCAACCCCTCCTTGATTCCCCAATTGAGGTCCACTTGGACCGAAAGAGGTTCCTGGAGGGTTTTCTTTTTAACAATAACATTCATCTCAAAATTCACTAAAATTGACAAGACTTCGGTGTGTATGCTATGCACTTGGCTGCGGTTCGTCCGATCAGTCAAGCTGTATCAAAAGCACTTGAGTGACTAGTATAATTAGGATTCACTCTCCCAAATTGACAAACCATCAGGTGAAAATCCAACACCTAGATCAAACCATTACGATGACAAAATACCCAAAGGAAGCGGGAACTTCTGAAAAGTAACCTCGGGGCGTCGATCTCTGTCACACCCTAACGGGTGCGTTATGAACAATAGCCCCAGAGACTCCATTCAACCCACATATTCCTTGTGGGTAGCCGTGAAGGTT
>LPNX011196034.1:625103-668653 GCA_001517045.1 Pseudotsuga menziesii
CGGTTTAACATCACCATACTAAGTAATTAGCCTTAGTAACTTAATAGGGTCTACCCCCCTTGGCTTCATTAGGAGTTGAGCCTAAACGGAGGAGTCAAGAATAAGGTGACAGCCTTGACTCGAGACTTGCCCCCAAGGACACACCGAGTGGTTTGAAAATTTATGCCACGTGACCCAGGTGTGTGAAAGGCGGCAACACAACATGATCATGCAACTACTTTAGCCAATACAACATCCATCCATATCTCACGAAAACTTTCTAAATGCCTTCCATCTCTACCAAGACAACATTGAGATTGTGCACTAATCCAATATGTTAGCAAAGAGGTTTTATTCTAGATAAGTAGCAATGGAGAGTTGTATTGCAACATGAGCTACTTACCTATCACATGCATATTAGTAGTATACTGTCATTAATGCAAACATTCTATCATGCATAATACATTAACTGAATATAGACAAATGCATAACAAAAACAATATCATGAAATGACAAATGAATACTTATCTTTATTTGTTTCGTGGGTAGACTCCTTCTTGAGCCTTCAGCTTCATCATCTTCTTCATTCATCATTGCTTATCCAAATGCTAAGATGGATAACAATTTCTTCAAGAGTTGAGTCCTTCGTATTCCTCATCGCATGAGGGATCTTCTTTGGATGGTGAGATCTTGATCTTCAGTTGCTCCCATCTTCTCTTCTCTTATGAGTCAAGCTTCTTCTTCTTCCCAGAGTCTACTGAAAGTAATCACTTCCTTCTGGCACACATTCCTTGAATGAATGAATCCCATGATCCTGGGAGGCCATTCAAGGTGGTTATCACAACTTCTGCATTCTCCACTTCTTCTACTGCTACAAGTTGTTCTTTGATTTGAGAGACCCTCGTAAAGTATGATTGTATTCTCTACATTTTGGATCTTCACATTCTTCAACTGGTTTCTTAAGGTCATCTTCTGATTTATGTTCTTCCCTTCAAATAGCTTGATCAAGGAATCAAACAACTCTTTCGGTGTCTTTAGGGAAGACACTTGTGGTACAAGTTGATCTGTGATTGAATCAGCAATGATCTTCTTGGCCTTGACCAAGTTCTTCTTGTGTAAGACTTTGAGCCTCATCTCCCTCTGAAACTGGAACCTCTCTACTCATGTAGGTGTCCAATTCATCTTCTTCAGAGAGATCATATACTTCCATGCTTGGAAGTTGTCAACTTCATCAAGCTTGTCATCAAACTGATGTGATATATCACTTTGAAATGAGAACCTCAAATGAAAATAGCAAAAGATTAGATCTTACCGATTTGAGGTGTCCGTCCTGGTTTCGAAGCTGGCTGATCTAGGGTTTGTCAGAGAAACCCTAATTTTCAAAACTTGGAATCTTTCAGATCTGATTGGATAGAAAGATAGATCTCTTCAAAGTGAGATGTTCAATGTACTCCTTTTCTGAAAACAGTGGAGGGAAGCACCCGGAACAGGAAGCCCTAGTTTTCCAATTTCTTTTACAGAAATGCTTGATACTGTTTCTGCGGTATCTCTGAAATTATTGCTCCTCTATGTCTAAAACTTCGCACTGAGGTAGCCCCGCGTGTCCCTGTTCCAACACCACAGGTTTCATCAGAATTGGTTTTATCAGAATTGGTTTCACCAATTGGGACTTATGATCATTTTCCCAAGGTGACCTGTTATAGGACTGTTCAGAACAGCGAAGTTGTACGGACTTCCATGTGTCACTGTTTCATCTTCTGGGTCTGAACCTCGGACCACAGAAAGTACAGTCCGTGCCCTTTCTGTAACATCTTCAGAAATTTCATTTGGACCTTTGTAGCCCGAGATATAGCAATTCTCCCCAGGTGTCCTGTTTAGGGATGAATCCTGGAAGAGGTTGGAACCCTAACTTGGAGGGATCATATCTCCTAGAATATAGCGAATCTTTGGCTGAATTTTGGACACAGTGTAAATCAGGATTTTATCTTCAGCCTGTGAAAGTTTCAGCTCCTGAGACGTCTCCAATCCCGAGATATAGCAAATGTACCAAAACTTATCAGTTTTAGTATTTTAAGGTTTTTCCAGCCTGGGGTCAAATTAGGGTTTGACTTTCCCAGAGTTTCACCCAACCAAAAATCTCGACCCAAGTCTCTAAATTTCGATTTTGATGAGGAGAGCAATCCTATACCGGGCTCACTCAAAAATTCCTCTGCTGCAAGAAGCCCTAATTTTCCGCACAAAAACTAAAAATGTCCAGAATCGAATCCCGCTTCGACAGAAAAATGCGCCCTTCAATGGAGAGTCAGCCTAGCATATTTTTGCTGATGGATTGTGGAGAGAGACCCAAAAAGTAAGAAGCCCTAACTTCTGCAGCTGCATAATGTCTTCTTCTCAAGTTAGCTCTGATACCATGTTAGATTTTTATCATTCATGCTAGCATTATGATCTTAGGATCTTATCTGAGAGAATAACATGCACAGCAATAAAACACAAGAGACAAGAGACAAAGAATTTTCCTCGAGGAAACCATAAAGGAGAAAACCCCGCAACTTCCTCAGAGATAGAATGAGCACCAATGACAGCAGTAAAACCCGAAAACATAAAGATGATCTCCACAGCTTCTCTCTCTCTCTCGCTCACTTGAGAGAGCTACTTCTCTCTCACTCATGCGCCTCAATGAGTGAGTGTGTGTGTGATAAATAGAGAGGCCCACTCTCTATTTATATTCTTTCGTTCACTTGATGTCCATTTTAACATGTCGGTCCCACTTAACAATTACTTACTAGAGCCGACATCTCTAGGAGAGTCTAATAACCCTAGTGCCCCACAACTATGGGGACTTTGCCCTCCGATCAACAAGGAGGGTTAACCTTGACACAACTGTGGGGACTATTGCCCCGACTTACAATGGAGAGTTAACCTCAATGACTTTACATGACTTGTTACATTATTGAATCTCCCGATCGGAACATCAGGGCATGATATGACTCAATTACATTATAGATACTTCCCGGAATAAACATCGGGGTACAATACATAAGATATACAAATGAATACATTCCGAAGTTATAAATACATCAACAATCTATACTAATATTCTTCAAACCAGGATGCTAAAAATGCATGGCCCTCGTGCACAAGTTAAAATTAATTACAAAATAGTTAAAGATTAGGTCTCATGATGGTGATTCCTGTTCAAACTAAGTTTTCAACCATGCTCTTATAGGCAATGCATAATCGAGGTCCTTTATAATAAAAATCGTTGGAGACCTAGACGCCTTGCCTTCTATCATTCCATGACCCAAGAAGATATGTCTCCAGTGCAAACCTGCTGGTAACACAGGGAACCTGTGGGGTCTTCCATCCATGCAAATAGGGTCTAGATCCAAGATATTCCACACAAGATTTATTCTTCCGAAATTCTGAGTTATTAACTGTGGGGTTGACATGTATATGCTTCCTGGCATAAGCCCTGAGAATATATGTAACATTACTAAACTGTAGTTGTAACTGATGGACATTTTGCTAGCTTTTGTAGCAAAAACAGGCTGTTTGCTATTGACTGAGTAAAAATAATTTTAAGGTGTAAATGTACAACTGAGATTCCTGGTCAAAAATCTTATAGGTAACCACCTAAAATCCAACTTCCCAAAATTCATCTCAAATAAACCTTGTGGGTAGCTGCCTAAAATCCAACATTCACAATTAACTCTGTGACACCAGCAATTTCATAACTGCATGCATGAAGCAATACTTATATGGATAATTAAATTCAGAGCTTCTCCTTAAGATTAACTGGAAGACCTGTATGTATCATCTAAACCAGCATAGAGCAGAGCCGAGATGCACAATTTGAGATGGGAACCAAACCAATCACTTGTCCCAGTCATAAAGTAGCAGCACCAGCTGTACTTAACAGAAGAAACCTTGCATTTTAAATAATTATCAAAAGAATTGTCTTATATATGTGTCCAGAAAGCTATTTGCATCATGTGTTCAACAGAGAATGCAACTTTGATCAGAAATGTCTCTGTTACTCCCTCCTCTGTTTTTTCTAAACATGCAGAATCAGTCCCTGACTCCCTGTCAATCACTTTCTGTCATCTGTGGAAGTTAATATATTCTGCACATTTCCCTCTGGTCCCTTGAACAGGTCAGCATATAAAACTCCAGAGACTTCACTTTATGTCATCTGTCAATGTTGATATAATCTGTGCATTCTCTTGTGGTATATATATATTACCTTGCGGTCCCTTGAATATATAAGAGCATGCCAGTCGAGTTACCTTTGGCATAGCTCACAGATGCCTTCTGGGGATCAGAGATGCCATGGGGGCTGTTTTTAATCCCAGAACTATCTGGCCCTGTTTCCATTTCCATTGCCGGTCCCTGCTTCTCGTTTCTGTTAACATAGCCCCGTAATATTTCGAATAAGTTCGTAAATACAATAGAGTGGGTTACGCTTGAACATTACGGATATCAAACAATTCAATGCTGTCCTTCTTGGGTGGCATGTAATTGGCAGATTGGCTCGGCATTAACGCTGAATTCTCTCACATTATTCTGTTAAACATCATTTGTAACGAACGTGTCCTGTTTTTGTGTGCTTCCTTGAAAGTTGAAACATCTAGGTAGAGGTCTTTCAGAGACCTTGTGAAGCAAATAACTAAATTTATTTTTTTAAGAAAATAAGTTTGCTCCAATTAGTGCATGCAAAGTTGCTCTGAAGGCTATATGGAACAAACAAGTGTTCGTAGAAGGCTTCTTCACCTACCATTGCCAAACTCACACGCTGATCTCAGCAATTTACAGCGTGATTGACCGAAGATTTAAATTGACGTTAAACATATGAAATTAAATACACAAACAAGCCCGTACCCTCAAATTTTCACATATGCCTTCCGATTCATCACAATAATTCTTAATTTTACAATTTGTGACAGTGGATTATGCACGATCATGTCGGCATACCGAGACATGGAAAATAATTGCAAAAGATCACCATAATTCAACCAATCGAATTTCAGAAATTTTACTAACGGAAAACGCAAAGGTTGGAAAGCTTTCAAAATCAAGAAAGGATCAACCATGAAATTGAGATTGAAAATACCTGATACACTCGGAGGTCCTTCGATCTTTTCGACTATAAATTACAAACGCAAAGGTTGGAAAGCTTTCAAAATCAAGAAAGGATCAACCATGAAATTGAGATTGAAAATACCTGATACACTCGGAGGTCCTTCGATCTTTTCGACTATAAATTACGCCCCCGCTTCACATTTTCATATCAGATAGCTTAGTTTGTCCAAAACGGCCATCAATTACAGTAAACAGGAAGCCTCCAGAAAACGAAAGAAAATCACAGAGATGGAAAGGTCGTGTAGGGGATAGCGGTAGCAAAATAAGGCCTAAACCCTATGGGAGGGTTAAAGATTTCGTGCGAATTTGACATCCTGGTTTTCTTCGTGGATATTTATATTCATCTGTCAATTCTGCATAGGAAATGGCGGAGGATAGCATCTAGACGATAAATATCTCTTGCGAAGCTTGACGGCTATCTCCTCCATCAACTATTTTCATAAAGCGAATTTGCCACGTGGATGTAAATTATTCTTGGCAGTGCTGTCCAAAGTGGTTATGACAATTTTGCCACGTGGCTGCCAGTATTCTTGGCCGTCCTATGTAAGTGGTTTGGTTTGGATGCCATGAAGTGGACAATTATTATGGTTAAGAAGAATAATAATCATGGTTAGGAAGAAAAAATTATTTTAACGTTTACGAAGCTAAAAGTAAACTAAAAATAGCCTATAGGACAGAAATTATATTGCAAGGAATACTGCCGAACAAAATCCACCATAGGGAAATGTCACATCAGTATTAATCCTCAATACATCGCATCGTCAAAGTTTGAGAGGGTCCACAATACATGATTTACCCTTACCCTTTACGAGTCACGGTAGAGATTTTAGTTTCTCATTGATGAAACTTGTACTTTAACTCCATGTAGGACATAAGTCGGTGGGAGTGAATTTTATACTTTCGATAAATAAAAAGGAGTAATGTAAAAACTTTATTTTATTTTAATTTTTTTAATGATTTTTTTTTAGAATTTGTGGATGTGTTTTTTAAGAATTGCAATTTTTATAGTGTAAATAGCAAGTTTTTTTTATTTTTAGAATTGCAAAAATGGATTTAGTGTTTTTGATTATCCATGAACATTTCAATTATGCAATTCCAACAATTTCAGACGGATTTTGGCGTTGAAAAGTGGGTGCAAATGTCTAATGTCTAGCTTACTCTAAAATAAAATTGTATTAGAAAACACATTTGATTAATGGTTGAACTGTGGAGCAAACACTAATACAAAAGCGGAGTTGGTGGCGTGTTGGGGTTTACTACATCCTGCATTATTAAAAACCATTCACTCCTTACAAGTTTTTGGTGACTCCTGTATTGTTGTGAATTGGTTTCGTCATGAAGATTGTCTTCAATCTTTATTGTTGGAACACTGGTAACGCTAGATTTGGGACTTTCAGAGGAGTTTTCTTTCTTTGAGTTGTAAACATATTTACAAGAGGTATAATGGATAGACGAATGGTCTGTCCAAACGTGCTCTTGCTACCAATGAAGGATGGTGCTATATCAAAGAGTACAAGGATCAACAACATGTCCTTCCAAGTTTACTAATGGTTATTTTTATTTTATTTTTTTGTCATACTTACATTTTTTAAACCGATGATATCGAATTTAACTCTGTTTTAGTAATATGCAATTTTTGGACTATAGTTTTTAGGGAATTATGGACTATTATGGGCAGTTAAAACATTGTTGATACAACGCTTTGTGTATTTTCTAGGTTACCATGCACGAAATGATTGACACTTACAGAATAAGGTATGTGGTTAAAATTGAAACAACTAAAATAGAGTATGTTTGAGTTTCTAAATGATCTAGTTCTAAGGAAGGATCTAGTTTTATGTTTGAACTGTGACTTTTTTTATGATAGTATTGTATAGTTTGCTCTCATTCAAAAATGTTGAACAAGAAGCCGTTGTTTTTTAATGAGTGAAAAAAAATTAATAAAAAAATATTTTTAAATTGGGTAATAAAATTGTTTTGAAGGGTGTTTTCCAGAATTGTATGCTTTACTTGTTTGTATGCATGCTTTCTAATCTTTTGCATAAGTACTCCTCGATATAATGCTTTGGTGTAGTCATTGTTCAAACTATGTAGGGACATCTAGCGTAATGGAGTGTTGGTTCTTGTTCGATTCCATCACACCTCTACGTTCATTTGAAGAAGATCCTAATCCCTACACTCTCCACTTGAGGACTCCATTGCCCAAGTTTCTTGAATCAGGGCTTCTTTACTACCTTCTCTATTAAGTCGCATTATTTATTGGTTACTTTACTTGTACTAGTTACGAAGTATTTCAAGAGATTCAAATCAAATTTTAGGAATACTCCTCTAGTATAAGTTTTTTTAAGATAAGATCTAAAGCATTTAAAGTTTAAATATTTCATTATACATCTATCTTCTACATCTAGTTTTAAGTCTAGCAAAAAAGTCTATCTTTCAGTACTTAAAGCTAGTAATTTTTTTATGCTCTTAAAGTATTATTTGGCATTTTAGTGTCATTTGTAGTTGTTGATTTCTGCATTTTGATGAAAAGGTAGAAGGAAGTGATGCCCACTTTTTGAAGAATCAAGTCATCTGAGACTTCCTTTTGCTTATGTACCTTTCATCAATCTTTTGAAGATTCTAAATACTTGTAAACTTGTTGCTCCTAATCTATAAAGGACCACAAGTGTTCCTCTTTGTAATCATTTTAATAAAAAAGAAGCAAGTGGGCAACCAAGTGCCCGCACCCCATCCCCCTAGAGGGGATCCACGTATTTTTTCCCTTTTTTAGATTAGCTATTTTTATTCAAACATTTATTTTTTGTTACCTTTAAAATTAATAAATCTGACCATGTTCTCATAAACGAGAGTATCGGTACTGAGATTTTAAACAATTCACATTTAGTCTAAAATCCTTAAAATTGGAAAGGCTTCAATTATTGTATGCTATTGTGAACATTCCAGGCCTTTGGAAGGAACGGTGGGACAATCAGAAAGGGATTGGAGAAACTAGTAATTAGTTTCAAACTCCAATTAATTCCCAAAAGTAAAAATCGGGCACTCATTCGTTATTACGAAGTTGTGGGAAAATTCTTCAAGTGAAGCAGGAACTACTAGAAAGTAACCGTGAATCCTCGTTAGGCTACACCCTTGTTGGTGTAGTGTTGAACACAACCCCATGACTCCATCTAGCCCACACGTCACTGTGAGAGCCACTTCCAAGTAAATCCAGACATATTCCTCGTACCCCTCGGGTATATCTGAAATATCGTTTTTCCCTTAATAATCAGATCATTACCATTTTTTGATAAAATTGATCAACAATTTACCCACTCCTTAATTCACTCGTTTAATTCATTTAAAACTGACCAACCGAGACAACTATAATACTTCTCGCAACATCACTAGCAACCCCCTTACATGCAAGCACTCCATTAGCACTGGTGTATTTTTTGCATCGTCTGTTTATTTCTGGATATTTAAATTAATTGATGTGTTGAATGGAATGTTATTTTACATGCTAGTGATATAAGTTATTTTGCAGATATCTTAGTTTCAGTATTTGTACCATCTTATCTCCTAGATTAGTTGTTTTCCTTTCATATATTAAACAACCTTAGTTTATTTTAATAGGGACCACACCCCTTGGATTCACTAGGAGAGAGACTGGACAGAGGAGTCAAGATCAAGTGACAACACTTGACTCTTGCTTTCCCCCAAGATCACACCCAGTGGCTTGAAGATTTATGCCACGTGACTCGAGGTGGAAATTAGGCGGAAACACAGAGAATTAATCCCTCGCCTTTATAAGTTGCAATCTTGAACATTGAATTCCTGAAATATATACACGAAGGAAGTATGAGGAAGTATGAGGAAGTAACTGTAACATACTTCCGATATCAACCAACCATGCTTGGAGATGAATAGACGAAATATCACACACCTTATTAGCCCAATTTATAATTAACTGAGAGTCACCAACAATTTGGTCTAGGGGAATATTTTTTAGCTTTGCAAAATATAGTACAATCCAAAGACACATAATCTCCGCTATTGTATTTGTTCTCCACCCACAATTAAGACAAAGATTGATATATCTGAACTTGTCCAAAACGATGACAGCCCCCACACCACATTTTTTACCACCCATCTGTGAAGCACCGTCAAAGTTTACTCTGTAACCATCAATATAAACCGAAGGGTTTTGAATATGCTTACCTGGAGAATGTTGAAAATCAACTAGCCTCCCATGGAAATAAAAAAATGAAGAGATGACTCTACAAACCACCCAAGCCATGAATGCTTTTTTGTTTTCAAAGATAATCAGCTTCATCATCTTCCATATTTCCTAAATAATGAAGCATGCAAGATCCCCCCATTCAGGAACAAATTTAAACCAACTTCTCAAGCATTATGAAAAATGAAGGATGAGACCAGTCAAAGTGAATTTTATAGGATACACATACCAAGTTCCATATTTGTTTAGAGATTGGACAGAGTATAAATAAATGCATCACAAATTCAGAATTCTCTAAACACAGAGGGCATATATTCGGACCATAGAATTCTCTTTTCTGCAAATTGTCCCAAGATAAAATCTTGTATTCTAATGCAAGCCATATAAAAAAATTACTTTGTAGGGGACCCGCCATTTCCAACAAGATTGATGCCACCATTGACTGACCACCAAATAGTTCGTTAATAATGTATCACATGCCAATTTGGATGTCAGAGAACCAATCTAAGTATTGGAATGGCCCACTTATATATGAGAGACAACCCACAATCATCAAAATATGTATTTTTAAGGGCTTTGAAGTGGAAATATCACCACCCCTATGTAACCATTAAACCAAAAATTACTAATTAAAAAAATTCAATGCATGAACCTAATCAAGGTCTTCGCTCATATGCTTATATTTATGCTATGAGATTATGTTCTCGTTAGAATAAGCATGCATCTTTCTGAGATTAATCATGCATCCTCACTTGTGAGCTTGTAATGTATGTGCACACCAAAGCCATTAAAGTGAATCAAATGTCAAACTCTATGCTTGTAAATGTGAAACTAGGTTTTCATAAAAAAAAACGGTGTATGTCTTCTTAATTAATATTTATTATGGAAAATGTGTGTTAAATACAAGCAATCACATCGATTATCCTACATTGGCACTTAAAGTGCTTGTGGATCCATTGATTACGTAGATCGATGCATAATAAAGGGTGTGAAGCACTTTTGAATCAACCACTTAACCTAGCTCAGCACTATTTGACTTTAAAAATATGTTTTTTCTAAAGTATTTTTTCAGAGGAAAAAATACCAAATCCTGTTATTCTATTGAATCAAAGATCATCATATACAATCAGCCATAGAGGCATTCATCAAGAATGGATTCGGAGCAATGGGGTATCCTCTCAGCTCAATGGCGAGACCCCGTCATCATAACATGGGCAATATGGTCACAAGCCTGTTGTGATTCAGGCTTTTATCATCACTCTTGTATAGACAGGTAAGATTTGTTCAATTATTCAGAAATGAACAGAAGCAACATAAATCATGAGCATAAGAAGAATATTGAGGGTCTCTTCATGAGATTGCTAAGATCCTATTTAATGTCAACAAAGTTATGTGTGAAATAAAGAGGGCTAATTCCCAGCACTAGCTAATATAGCTGAAAATTACCATGATCAATTATCATATCATTCAATGATTCCTTGTAAATTCCAAATCCTGAATCAAGAGAGAGTGCTTTTTTAGAGAGACTGTCAGCTATCTGGTTATGTTCACGATATATGTGTTTCATGATCACTTCCAGAAAGATATGCAGTAGTTCTCTAATATCATCACACCAATGACTCAAGTGAGGTAAGTTCAGTGTGCCAATTCATGTAGCCCATTAAATGATGACAAGGGAGTCACCATATATAGAGTGTAAAGGAATTCCCATAATCTTTGAAACATAGAGAAGGGCCCAGAATGCCATCAGCTCAAATCTTGTGTTAGTACTTCTGCCACATCCCATAGAGAAGTGTATGCAGTGAGAGCTGCTCAAAAGTAACACGAAACCTACCCCCCCCCAATTTTCTTGACGACTGCACCATCAAAATAACCACAAGGATACGTAATCGTTGGAGGCAGACAAATGATTCTATATTTAATCTTCTTTCCAGGCACTGTAAATGTATGAAAGAGAATATCAATTTGGAGAAAGACCGCATAGACAGATGGTGTATTTCCCTCAAATATACATCCATTCCTGTGTTTCCATATTGACCAAAGATGAAGAGGGGCAGGTAGAGCTTGGGTTAGTCGAAAGAATGAGAACGAAACCAGTGCTCAAGATACAAACGAGCAGATGCTTTATATAAAGAACGAGTGCCAAAGTGCTCGGATATAGCTTCAAAGGTGCTCTTGGTAAATAAACAGTCCATAAACAAATGTTGGGCCGTTTCCTCATCTTTCTTGCAGAGCAAACAGTAACTAGGACCCTGGATACCGCGTATATTGAGTTGATCCCACGTTAAAACTTTGTTTTTTAAGAGAAGCCAGATAAAGCATCGTATTTTTTTAGGAATGTTGAATTTCCAAAGGATCTAGTAAACAAAAGAAGTATCATGATGTGGGTCCAAATAGTGGTCCGCAATACATTCATATGCCATAGCCGCAGTTAAAGATCTTGAGTAGTTCTTGTAAGACCAGAGAAGACTGTCTAGTTGTGACCTGACTCTTATCCTTCCATACTTTAACCCCTTAACATAATCATTCCATATGAGATGCCATTCTCCATCCAGATCCAGATCCGTTACAGAGAGCCAGTAGGACTGAGCATCCACAGAGTAATTCCTAGCTTGTGCCAGAGATATTATACCATAATCTTCCAGATAATCACGAAGATCCTGTGGGAGAGTGAACAAAGAGCCCAAACCTATGATCGGGTCTGAGCCCACCCTTATGCTCTCACCATTCCCCACCTTCCATGTTAAGCCACTGCCAATCCAAGAAATAGTGCTAATGAAACCTTTCCAAATAACAGAGACACCTGTGACCGAGAATGCCTTGCTGCGAATCCATGACACAACAGAATTCTTCTTTAAATATTTCACTGATAATAACTTGAACCAAAGACCATTGCCACAGAGAGCAAGCCAAAAAGATTTGAGCCTCAAGGAGTTGCTGAACCAGCCGAGATTTTTGATACCCCAGCCTCCTTGAGCAATGAGTTTGGATAAAGACAACCAATCAACAAGATGGTATTTTTTCTTATTCCCCGAAGAGCCCCAAAGGAAGGCGAAAATCATGCTTTTTAGTTTCCCAAGTATGGATTTCGGTATGGGGACTAAATCCATCTAGTACACCGGCAAGCTGGTGAGAACTGCTTTAATAAGAACCAGTCTCCCCCCCATAGAAAGAAGCCTGTAAGTCCAGTGAGAAATCTTGTTTTCAAACTTTTTGATGAGCCAAAGCCAGTCTTTAACTTTGTACCCCAAGGGTTTAATAAAATAACCAAGATAATTGAACCCCGATGAAATGTGTTGGATCTTGAAGGGGAGGGAGCGAGTGATTATGTTTAATGACCCATCATCAACATTGTTGTACAGGAAACATGAGTTTTCCAAGTTTATGAACATGCCCGAAGCTTCACAAAAGGTGTCCAATAAAACTTTGAAGGATATCCATTCTTCACATGTGCCAAAACCAAAAAGAATCACATTGTCTACAAAAAGAAGGTGAGTGAGGGATAGTTGTTGTGAGATTTTGATCCCTTTGACCAGACCATGTCTGTGAGCATCTTCAATAAGGAGGCTAAGTCCTTCAATAACAAGGATAAATAGGAGGGGAGAAAGCGAGCATCCTTGCCTGATGCCACGAGAGGCCGTAAAAAAATTCGAAGGGGAATCATTGATGAGCAGGGCAAAATTAATTGAGGATATGCATCCCATTATCCAGTTGACTCCCTCCAGTGGCACACCAATTTGTAGAAGAATGAGCCTGATATAGGACCAATTAACTCTGTCAAAGGCTTTAGTGAGATCAAGCTTAAGAACAAGGGCACTTTTGTTTCTAGTTTTGACTGAGTGTAGGACTTCTTGTGTAACGGCCAAAGGCTCTGATATCTGGCGATTTTTTAGGAACCCAAACTGCTGAGGAGTAATAAATTTGTCAAGGAAGGGCTTAAGGCGTTGCGCAGCAACCTTGGCAATCAGTTTGTAGATCAAGTTACAGAGAGAGATAGGATGAAAATCGACAAAGGATAATGGCTTGTCTTTTTTAGGTATGAGTGCTATAAAAGTCGAGTTAAGAGAGGGTAAAACCCTACCGGATTGTCGTGAATCTTCCACCATATTAACAAGTTCAGCCCCTAGAAGGTCAAAAAAGGCTAGAAAGAACTCTACAGGGAAACCATCGGGCACAGGAGATTTGTCTTTCTTGAAAGACTTAAGAGCCCTTTCTACTTCCACTAATGAAATCTTGGATGTAAAAGAAATCTACTCCTCTTGTGAGATATAGGAAGGGAAAAGACGAATGATTTTCAACTGAGCAGCAATTGACGTTTGGTTATCATCACAGAAAATTTGTTTAAAGTGTCTAATTCCCAAATCCTTCAAACCTTGATCTTGTTCCACCATAATACCCTCCTCATCCTCCAAACCCCAGATTGCATTATGATTTTTCCTGGTTGTAGCCATAGAGTGGAAAAATTTGGTATTGGCATCACCCATTGATGCCCAAATCATTTTGCTTTTAAGTCTAGCAGAGAGGATCTCATGATCCCTCAACTTTTTTAAATCAGCTTGAAGAGACTTTAATTTTGTAAGAGACACAGTAGAGTAAAGATCCGTAGGGGAGAATGACAGAATATTATGAATCTCTGTCTCAATGCACAGACTCTTATCTTTCATCTCGAGGGTCTTGGAGTGTGTCCATTCTTTTATTTTCACTTTCATGTGTCTGAGCTTCATCGAGAAAGATTCCATCCCTGTATAGGAGGAATCGAGAGAGAGTAGAGGCCACTCTTTCTTGATCGTATTGACAAAATCATCAAATTCTAGCCAAGAGTGGTTGAACTTGAAGGGAAAGACACAAGGAGATGTGGACTCCTTCCATTCCAAGATAACCGGAAAATGGTCAGAAATAGCCGAGGGATATGCCCATACCCTGTACCGAGGTAAGAGGTCAATCAAGCAAGAGGATAGAAAAAACCTATCAAGTCTTTTACTTATACCTTCATCGCCCGAATGGTCGTTGCGCCAAGTTGGACCCACAAAGTCAGAAGCAATATCTACTAGCTGATGAGAGGAGAACAGGTGACTGAAATAGGGACCAAGAGGATCTGTGAATGCCTTTTTTCCCCAGACCTCAGAGCTGTTTAAAGTGAGGTTTAAATCACCCGCTAAAACCAAATTGGGTAGGTTAAGTAAACCCCCTTGCACAACCAAATCCCAAAAGGTCTCCCGATTAGTGTAAGGCCCATAACAGTTGAGAAGGGAGAGATTCAAAGAAGAACCTTGGACATAAGCTTTAATTAGAATCCCAGCAACAGTTCTGTAAGCTTTGATTTTTAAACAAAGTAGGTTCCAAGTCGTGAGTAAACCCCCAGAGAGGCCTGAGGATCTCAAAGCACAATATTCCCAGCCCGGACACAGCTTAGAGAAAGCCAAAAGAGCTGGGTATGAGCTGGTCATTATTTCTTGCAAAAGGATTAAATCAGGTGATAAAGGGACAAAGAGGTTCTGGAGACTTTTATGCTTAGCCAAGCCTCCAAGGCCGTGGACATTTAAGGTAAGGATCTTCATTAAGAGCCAGAAGACAGGGGTGTCTTTGCTCTAAGGGCCCGAGTGGAGGAAGGTTGAATATTACGTGCAACATTCTTCAACCTAGAAGACAGGGGAGTGTAATGGAGGGGTATAGGAGAGGAATCTGAGGATAAAGGAGGAAATTTATTGATTTTTCTCTGAATCGTAACATTCTGAAAGCGAATCGAATCCAAAGGGAGGACTGAGGGAGATTGAGGAGTTTTATCAGAGAATATATCCAGAGAAGCTTGTAACGAGGGATCAGCGAAAGAGGGAGAGGAAACCGGGCTGTGGGGAGGGGAGGAAACAGTTGGTGGTCTAGAACCAGGTAAAGGAGGAAAATCAGAGTCTGTAAATAAAGAAGGCATCACAGGGTAGAGAGGAGGGGAAGATTGAGACTCTGGCAGGGGAATCAGTTCAGAAGGTGGGTGTTCTTCTGGCAAGGCGGGCATCACAGAGGGAAAATGATCCTCCATATTGGAGGAGTTCTTGCTCTGATGCATCCTCAAATAAAGAGCAGGCTTGAGTGAGCTTACCTTTTGAAGACTCATCCCTGAAAGTGTCCACAGCAAGTGGGGAGGGAGGTGGTTCTAGAGCCAAAGAAAGTGGAGAGGAGATAGGCGTAACAGTCCCCTTTCTGAGCTCCGGACAGGTCCTTCGTAGATGGCCCACAGCCCTGCATCTACTGCAGCGAAAGGGTATATTGAGGTAGTCGAGCTGTTGCTAGATAAGCCGTTCAAGACATAATATTTTGATCTCAGCCAAAAGTCCTGAAGTTAAATCCATTTCAACTAAGATCTTGGCCATTCGCTTGTCATAAGCATGTAAGAAATCATCTTCAACAGTGACGTAATGACCAATGGTATTTCCAATACCCTCCATCACTGAGCGGTTCCACAATGGAAGAGGAAGACCAGGTAGAAGGACCCACAAAATGTTGTTTCTTGACACATTCTCTTAATGGATCAAAATGTATATGCCAACGGTCCAGCACTAACAAGCCCTCCCGAATGCGCCATAGTGAGTTTAAAACAGACAACGCATAGGCCTTTTCCAAAAACACAATAACAATCCATCCTCTGGCTAACAGACCGATCGAGGGAGTATATGAGAATAGAGGTTTCCAGTTTTCCGTGGCCCAAGTGTGCCAATCATTCTTTCCCATATGTGCATACTCCAGTCTACCAATAAGGGCTCACGAGCATAACACCTCTACTCTGTCCATGTAAATATCCCTTCCAAGAATGAAACGAAGTTTGCCCTCCTGGACCTTGTGTGCTTTCGCATTTCTGCGGCGACGGTAACGAGTCAGTGAGGGATGAGGGTCACCTTCCATCACTAGGCCAGTCCCTTTAAATGGCCTCGACAAACTAGTGAGAAGTTTGTCAAGCCCCAGTTCAACCAACAACCACGAAAAGGTCAGAACATAAAAGCTCAAGGAATAAAACCTTTGCAGAGAAAAGCAAGAACGAAAAGGGTTTCCTAAAATAGAAAAAAACCACGAGTGAAAATACCCAAGAGTCAACCCGTCATGATGAGCCCGTGACGCTAGGTAGCCGAAAAGATAGTCCCAGGGTGACCAAAGAATCCCTAATATGCCGACAAGGAGACTAGTAAGGACACCTTCAATCACAAAGAGGACAACATGAAGCTCCCTGGATTTGCGGGATGTTCTAAAATGATATTAAGAAGGAAACCAAACGTCGTAACCCATACTAGCAAACACCACCTTAAAGAGATACGGGCCAAAAAGAGTAGGGCAGACAAGAATAAGGGAGTCCACTTGGATCCAGGCAGAGCAAACCCTCAAAGCACTTCTCGGTATGACAAGAATAGGTAGATAAGAAAGTGATAGCCAGAAGGAGGATGACCGCCCGGACCTAGCAAGGTCAGCTAGGGTATTCCAACTTTTTTATACTTGTCGGTACTAGTCCTCCACCAAGGAGGAGTGACTCTAGTCACCAGATCCATGCTAAGAACAGTCAAGGTACCCCACCCAACGAACAGAAGAAACCCTAGTGACACCCAAAAGAGGAATCACGACAGCAAACAACCCTCAACCTGAGATGATACTAGAAGAGACAAAAAAGAAGAAACTGAATCAGTACAAACCCAATGCCCAGGAAAAAACCCTAAACCACAAAAAGGGTTCGACTGCAACGAGTGATCCTTCAAGACCGGCAGAGTCAAAGAACCTCTACAAAGAGTACTCGTTCAGTTCCAGCAGATTCATGGACAGAGACCACAGAAAACATGTATCAGCAAGGGGAATAAGGGATAGGAACCCCAGGCAAGAAAGAGCCGAGCCAGAGCCATTTTGGCACCCAACTCAAAGAAGATAGCCATACCATTTACTCTCAGACTCTGTGTGTTTGTGTGTACGCATACACAGTGTTGATCATGTTTTTTCTAAAGTATATGCAAGTCAATACTATTTGGCTTTCAAGTGGGGAACATTTAATAAATGAGGAGTTGAATTGCGGTGTTGTAGCACTAATGTTGTAATTTGACTATGGAAAATAGTTTGAAGATGCTAGAGTGATGATCTAAACAATATAGATCAACTAAAAAATTGTAAAATCAAAACTACCTATATGAAGAGGTTGGAACAATACATCAGAAAGCATTGTGTTTATGTGGAGGAGTTCGCATGGATAGAGATGATTGTGTCATCATGCAATAACTCACTTGAGTGAGTGTGTGCATGCGATAACTCATACATGGTCTACTGCAATGTTGTTGCTTACACGTGGTAGGGCCAACTAAAATTTCACTCAAAATTGATTAGGAGCATTATATTATTATCTTGTATAGAGGAATGTATATTTGCATTTTATGTTGACTTTTGCAAATGAACAATAAATACTATATTGTCTTCATCATACAAGAAAATTGTGTAATATGCATTTGTGGTCAAGCGTAGAAGACAACTATTGTTGGGCATTTATGGCACTTATATAATCTAAGGCATGTCATTCTTGAATATTCTTAGCGGAAGTGACTAAAACACTTCTTAACATCTCCAAGTTAGAAAGATTTGTACACTATTACTGAAGTTGGACTATAAATATAAGTGAATAAAGTGTATAAATTGTTGAATTCGGTTATGATTGAGACCTTAAGTTGCATAGAAGAGATCTAATGATGTTGGCCCAAATATAAATGTTTATTTATTGGAATGGATATCTGCAATTATTGGCATATATGCCTAAAATATCTAATCATTTTTGTCCATTCTTAATCCAATCTTGATTGTCCCTTAACCAATTGTCCACTACATTCTTCATTTAAGATGATTTGATTTGTTCTACCAAGGTGACAAATTTATGTGGGGATCACAGTAGGGGCTATTATTGGTCATCCATTTGTCATTATATCTCTAAGTGGTGTCTCTCAATTTAAGTAGAAATGGTGGAGAGAGTTGTGTGGGTTTTGTTACCAATACTATCTTCCATGGTTTTGTTACTCCATTGGTGAAGGTCTAGAGTGCATGGTCAACCATGGTTCTAAAGTGCTTTGCTTAAAAGAGGGGTGTTGATTATTCCAAACTCTTCAAGTGCATAGTGACACTATCAAATTAAGCCTAGGTGAAAAAATTGACATTATAAAACGTTGCCTTGTTCTTCTTCTCAACAAATTATTTCTCCAAACTCTTGATTATAACCTTTAGTAAATCAATTTGTGTTGTGATTTTGAGAGCATTATTTGGTATTCAAGAAGCTAATTTACGAGAACTAGATTTTGTTCTTTCAATATTGAACGTGTTTCTACCAACTCATTAATCTTCACAAAACACATTTCTATAATTGATTGCTTTAACCTTTGTAAAGTGTCAAATGAGCCATCAATCACTACGACTTCAAATTAATTTTCACTTGGTATTTCTCTCAAATTTGAATCATAAGGTATTGACATTGAAATATTTAATTCTCACTAGCACTAAAACCTTGGTATAATCTTCTTCTATATTTAGGTTGAGGTGGAAATCTCTCAAAATCCAATGCACATTGGTTCATTTGGTGGTTATTGCAATGGGGTGTTATGATTAGTTTCAATTGTCTTTGATGTTGATAAGGAGAAAATTTGACCCAACCAAAGGAGGGTATTGGTGGAAAAAGAAAGGTGGTGGCATGAAAGTCTCTAAATTTGATATTCTTGGGTGGTGAGTAGGTGCACACTCAATTTAAAAAATCTTCTTTGGGCCTAGGTAGGGATGTAGTCTATGAAAACATGTGCTTTTTTGTTGGGAAATGAAGGATAAAAATAGTGAGGTTGCTTCTCAATGGGTTAGGAAAGAGGTTTTGTTATTGTGAGTGAATTTGTATGATGGAATGAGATAAAGGAGTGGGAAAACGACTAGAGCAAGTGGAGTAGGTCTTTAATATGTGTAGAGGAGATTAAGAGAGATCATGACGAGAGGTTCATTGTGTGAATGACATCATTAACATATTTTCTTGATCATATTGTTATCTGGGGTCATCTACAATTTGCAGATTGGAAATGTTGGAGGTTGCAAAAATATGGATCCCATAGTTTGGTGGCATGTAATGAACTACATCTCTAAGACAATGAAGGTGTCTAGAACTCTTACCTTTCTTCAAATATTTTTATCTTATTTCCTTGATCTTATCAACTATGTTGTGTTAAGGTATCATTCTTTGGGTGTTGTTATGTTAGAATTCAAGACATCTTGTATAGAGTGTCGAATGGATGATTAGTGGGGTGGAAGTCCCAATAAATAATTATGCATTCTGTGAGTGTCTTGGTGCACTTGCAAAAATCTAGTTGATATTGAATTTCTCAAGGAGCACACTTGAATATTTTGAAACCATATCATGTTGTTTGTCATTTTTTGGAAGTGCACCCTAAATACTTTAATTTTCAACGTCATTATTTAACCAAAGAGTGTGAAGTACCTTGTTAGGGAAGGGAAATTAGTGTCCAATGGTTGGTTTCAACATACTTGTACATTATCTTGTGATGAACTTATTGTACTACTAAATACATCAAAACTCTACAAAAAAAGGTGTTCCATTAACAATTATGATACATCAATTTCACAGTGAAAAAAATGTGTGGTACATAACATTGTTATAAACTTCAGTTGAAGTTTGTGGAGTTGTTGTTATAAAAGGAAGGCACATGGTAGTAATTTCTTTAAGGAGGGCATTGGTATCCATATGTTCAAATCTAAGACCTTGGAATGTAGGTTGGGCATGAAGCGCATGCATTAAGAAGACAAGCATCATTATTGCACCAAGATCAAAAGTTAAGAAAAATTGTTGTGGAACAGGGGAGTAGGGGCTATGAAATATTATCAATACTAAGATGGATCCCATCCTAAAAGGATATCCATAACAAATGGATTCATAGGACTCATGAGATAAATGGTCAAGGAAGAAAGTGGCTTGACCAATAAGTTAAAGGTGTGTCATGGGGAGGTGCAGTATTAGCAAGGTGACATGTGGAAGTAACTAGTTACAGTATGAACACTTAGATTTTTCTTTGTAAGCTCATAATATATTCCATTGACATACAATAAAAATGAAAGCAGAGACGCATATCAAAGTATCCATTTTAGGTACTGATAATGCCAAAGTGAAGGAAGGTGCCTGCCCTTGTCAGGAAATCAGGCTCAAATTGTCAAAAAGATCTAACCTTGGAGAGGGAAACCAGATCATACAGTTGAGAGATAGTTTAAGCAAAATTGAATAGTTCATGAACCTACTAACTATATATAAAACAACTATACTATTTTTGACAAAAAACATATAACTAGAGAAAACTAAGATTCAATGATTGGAGGAAGCTTCTCCTCGATGGGGACGTTGAAGCCAAAACCAATCTATGAGAGGGTCTTCGAGTTGCTGTCAATAGGGGGCCAGGCTAGGACAAAATGATTTTTCCACCCTCAGCTCCAGGACCCTTGGTGTCGATTCCAGCGTTGTCATCATTTCCAGAGGTGCCATAAGTGGAGTTGGAGGAGCAAGTCTTTACTGAAAGTAGCTATGTCTTCTTGAACACTGAAACAGGTGTGGAGGCTTCTTTTACCATGTGATCTACAATGGTGTGGGATGGAGGTGGAGAGTGCAGCTACACTGGTTCTAAAGGAGCATTGGGAGAAGAAAGAGAGGAGGCAAGAGGGAAATCCTGAATTCCAGTGAGACGAAGGACGAGCTTGGAAAATAAGTTTTTCACCACCCAAAAATTCCTTCTGCAAAGAACAGTCTAGTTGGATGCCAATGGAGAGCCCAAGATCTCATCTTCCCAGTAATTCATGAGTTGTAACAAGTGTTAAAGGACTTCGTGATCAAATACCTCTATGTTAAGTATTGCAGAGAGAGTCCTTTCTCTCTTGTTGGGGTTCCCATGCCAAGGAGTGGCTCTCTGCTGGCGAGACATGGCTAGAGTAACTAGAGGCTCCGAGAATTCCAAATGCAAGGCTTTGAAGGACCTATAGAGAGCTGTGGGAGTTGTTTCTAGCTATCTAAACTATGCTTTGTAAACACCCACCGAGGACATATGAAGATCTATGAGCCTTGCTCCTTTTCCCAAGAGATTTAGAGTATAATGGAAACTATTTCATGTCGGTAAAGCATTAAGCACCCCCTGATATGTGATCTGGCCTCCACTCGCATAGATTTCCATAATCCAAAGAGTTAATGCAAAGTACAGGATGACCTTTAGGTCGTCACCTTTCATCGCAACTGGAGTCATAGCGTTTAAATCTTGGACGCCCGAAGATATGGGATGATATTTCGTCATAAAGGATAGTCTAATGTGTCGGTGGTGACCCTTGTGGGGGCCAACTGTAGCCACATGTCCCGCTTTCCTTCTAACCACATTGTCACCCACATCCGGGTATCAACACTTAGATATTGTAGGATCAAGGTAGCAATTATTGTGTTGGGAATGCATTAGGGATGTGGAAATCAAACAATCAACTTATAGGTCATAATGTCTGTTAAGAATAAGCCTTTTGTGGAGAATGTTTTCACATATTTGATCTTGTAGTGGTTTCTAGTGGACTTTTTTGGATAAATTGTTGGAAAAGGTATTTTGTGAAGCTAGCGAGTGGAGGTTGTTGTAAAAAATGATCCATGGTGAACCATAATGTAACAGGTGGATCAATGCATTTATAATAGAGTTACATTGGTGCATCAATATTAATAATGCATTGTTTATGGTGCACCACTGTGAACAATGAACATCAATTCATTTAAAAATAAAAAATAAAAGTGTAATATCAACGTACTTGTGACATGTGGGCACAATCATGCATTTGGGGGGGGGGGGGGGGGGAGGCGAATGCACCGTGAATAGGGGGAATGGTAATTTTTATTCATCTTTTACAATGTCCTTAGTTCTTCTATCCCTTACAACTGTGTGCGCCACATTTTAGTTTACTTAAACCATAATTTTTGTGATTGATTTTCTATCCTTACTCAATATTCCCTTATGACACATTAAAAATCCAAATTTCATTAAAAAAAAACACTCCATAACGTTTTTCTGTCTATATTATTACCATCGATTCTCCAAAGTCAGGAGATAACCACTTATTATTATTTTTGTCATTTTCCTTAATTTTTGCATGCTTTTATTGAATGGAATACTAACACACACACATACAAATATAAGCACAATGCACATTGTATTAATTTTGCTCATTGAGGTAGGTACTTGTTAATGGGGCAAAATGTCCAACATCAACAATAGGGGTTATCGCTAAAATGAAAGGCCTAAGTAGACTCTCTCGTGTTTGGTGTAGGAAAATCCATTCAGATTCTGTTTTTGAGACTTTATCGGTTGTGGCTCGCTCCACCATTTTGGATTTTATAATATAATGAATAAAATTGTAGCTATGCTAAAGTTGTGAGGACCATGTTAAACTAATTGGGTCCTTAGGTTTTAACAAACATTTCTATTTAGTGATACAACATGTATGAATGTTAAGCAATTGTTTCTATAAATTAAGTAATACTACATATCATTTAAGCTACATTAATAAAATCAGTTTGTAACCAACAAGAATTATGTACTCACATTTTCCAATAGTTTTCATCATGTATAACAATGGTTAATCATAATTTATTTGTTTAAGGAAACATTATACTTCAACCCAATAGATTTCAATATCATATTAAATAATAAATACTTGCAATTTCTTAAGTAGATCAGGGTAGGATACAATAAAATGCCTGTAGAATTGTTCGAGATAACCGCCAAGTCTTTATCCCTCCCTCTTCTTCTTGCCACAGTCAATCCCTAGGAAAGAGTTTACCTCCCAACTAACCAAGAATAACCTATATGTCTCCCTAGTTCCAAGAAACTAACAAGTTTCTTGGCCTCCATGCTCGAAGCTCAAGAACAACAACAACAACAAATATCTCGTTCATCCTCTGAAGTTACCAATGCAATAATATAATCCTCCTCCTTCCAAAATCTTACCCAATAAAAATTCCCCTTCTTTCTTTTTTTCTCCAACTACTTATCCTCCCCCCCCATTCCTTCACCCCCTTTTTTCTTGATAAGGCTCTTAACTACCCCTTATCCCCTCATTAATGTTAAGTTATATCCTACTTCCTATGCGTCAGTCACCTCAAATCAATTAAATTCCCCCAACTTAAGTAGATGGATAATTTATGTTTAAATTAAAAATCAGTCAACATTTATCAAATCAAATCGAATATTATCAATTTCAAATTTAAATAAAATCAAATAAGAATGTGATTAAACAATTACAATGAATCCTCATACCTCATTTAATTTAACCATTTACTAAATAATATTTAATAAATATCTAACTAAACATAAAATAATCATTCAAACAACCATATTGCATTAATCTATAATTAAAATATTTAATAGCTAAATCATGATTTGAAAATAATACTAGTATACATTCACAAGTTATGTAAGCGTAGATGGCACTTACATAACTCATGTGTGTACTAATAATAACAAAAACTCATATCTAATGCATAATTTACACAAATTCTCATCTACTGATGCAAGAAACAAATAAACATTTGTAATATCTAACAATCTTACTAACTAGATCATGAAATATAATATAAATTACAGAGTGTACTAAGCTTATCACACATGTAATGTCCCCTTCACTTAATCCAACCAATGGGAGGGGACATTCACTAACTACAAGCTTCTAAATTTCACCTCATAGACATGTTATGAATTCATAACATTTAAAATATGTGTGCAGATGCATCGTAAAAATACACAACGGAAGTAAATTCCATCCACACACAGAACACATGCATTTGCAAGCATAATTTAAAAACATTGCATATTCAATACAAGAGAATACTTATCTTTAAACCAAGAAAATCCAAACAATTGGATGTGTAAGACCGATTTTCCACCTAACCGTAGGCACTCTGTCCAAAATATACTCTTTCTACTGATAGGCCTCCCCCAAGTTGGGATATGAGGCCACGAGGCAGAAGGAAACACATACAAGCTTCTCTCTCTCTGTCCACAACCCGTTTTTCTCTCTATGCTTAGCCAAAATCTCATCAAGAGACATACAAGGATGCCATCAAGCCATCACAACCATGGCACTCCTTCCAACTACCCCACACAACATAAGGAAGGCATTTCCCTTCACCGATCCACAATTCCCTATAGAAATCCAACTCTTATAGTGCTTCCCAATGTGTGTAGTAAGAGCCAGCCTTGATGTATGTTATTGGAGAACCTATTGTAACATTAATTCATGGCTTCACAAGCATCCAAAAGTAACAGAACTCAATGGGTAAAGGTTCCTATCTTTTCCAACCTCTATGCTCAACTAAAACCATATATTTTCCTTTCAAATCTGTAGCTCTATCTCCAAATTCGAATTTTGGGTAATACACAGTCTAGTAATGGTCATGAACAATCATAGGAAGCTCTAGGCAATGTAGAAGTATGCAAGAGATAATGATAGAAGAATGTTGACTCCAGTGGAAATGAGATGATGGTGAAAATACATCTGACATAACTTTTGACGATAGAAGAAAAGGACTTCTGATAGCTGACATAACTGTCATAACCCCCATGCTTTAATAAATGCACGAAGTGACTTTTCCCACCAACCTCACACATGCATTCAATGATTGGTTTTAATAGTCAAGATGACATAATTGGCTCATTTAAAGCACATGATAGAATTTGGATGAGTTCTAAGGTTTACACTTGGCAACAAAGGATTTAGTTTCCCACAATCCCACTTTCCTCTTTCCCTCTAGTGGAATCATAGCCCCTCTAGTGCTCTTTACACAACCATATTGGACCATTTAACTATTTTCCAACATAATATTTACATATATTTCGAATTGGCATGATAATCCAACCCTACGCTCCAAATAAAAATATACACCTCATACATGCCTAGCCATTCACTAGTCGAGCCTTACCTTGGGCTTTGCACTAGGAATCCATACTAGCATGTTTACATCATTTACATATTTTTGATTAAATACAATCAATTCAAAATTGGGGGTATTGCAACACAACAGTAAAACAAGTGCTTTAACACATATAATTAATTAAGTTGTCCTCTCTAACTTTAATTACATTCTTATCTACCTGCTTATTTTTGTCTAATTCACAACTAACATCCACATCCTATCTAATTCATAGCTAACTTCCCCATCCTATCCTTCCTTTGTTGGAATATACTGGACATCAACTACATTCACCTAACTCCAGATAGAACCCATAAGTGGAAGTGTCAATTATATCGACCAAGCTTCCCCAACAAGCAACTGACAATCATCACCAAACACCTTAGGGAGCATGCCTTAGCACAACCTTCCCATGACCCCAGGTTTCATAGTATAAACGGTGGGTAATGCCTCCACCCCTCTAGATGGAATTAGGGTCAATGCCTACATCAACATAGTAATTGTGTTGTTGTTTTTGTTCTTAGAGCTTTGTCATTGAATAACCAGTTTGGGAATTGTGCTTTGTGTAGAACCATTTCTCTTATGAAGTCCATGTGATCGATGTTACTTTTGTACCATTACTATCTAGTTATCACTTATCTCATTTAACCTACGGGTTAGTCTTCAAACAAAAGATCATGCATAATTGTATAATCATTTATATGTACATACTACATTATTAATCGACGAACAATGTAACAAGCTTGTCCATGCACCATGCACCTAGTACTTTATCTATGTATTCAACATTTAATTTAAATTGGTATCCATGTTCCAAAAACATTTCATTTAAATTAGCATGTTGGAAGTAAAATCAATTAACAACCATTAATATCAACCTAAACATAAACTTATACATAACTTTCACAATAGAAGTAGGTCTATATGTCCATGCAATACAATGTTATCATTCTGACCAAGTTCCACATATATTAAGAAAAAAACAAAATAGGTAATAACATAGTTTAGATGGTGAAGAAAAAATGGGGCGTTACATATGTTGAATTATTGTAACTTCGAAGAATATTCTAAATGTATTTTATTGATGGAACCTTTTAGAGATGTTATTATTCCTCTGTCAGGATGATATTATTGTATTAGGTCAATAAAGAGTCATGAGGAAAACCCTCTATTGTAATTCGGGTCATTAGCACCCTCCCAAATATAATATTAAGTTGTTTTGAGTCCTCCTAGAGAAGTCGTCCCAGTCAAGTTTAGTGGGGCCGACTTAGTTGAGTGCAAAATTAAGTGAGCGGAAGAATATAAATAGAGAGAGGTGCTCCTCATTTGGAACATACAGACACACACTTGTGTAGTGCATAAGAGAGAGAGAGAGAGAGGGAGAGTCTTATCTGTAAGGAGGAGAAGGACCAGTCTGAAGTCTTATCTTTTATCTTTTTGATCATCTATATTGAGGAAGCTTTTCTTGCTGGGTTTTTCCCTTTAGGGTTTTCCTAGGGTAAATCTGTGTTGATCTTGTGATACTGTTTCTTTTAGTGATCCTGTATGCTATTATTATTATTATGAAATTGAATTGAATTCTAATAATCTATCTTAGCATAGAGAATATTAACATGGTATCAGAGCTAACCTGAATAGGACAACTTTCACAAGGTGAAAAATCCCTCTCTTCCTCTCCGACAAGAAATTAGGGTTTCGGAGAAAAAAATGATTTTTGAAGATCTGACTGCATAAAAAGTTGCGCCCTCCTAGAGCGCATCCACTGAGCCTGACATCGAATTTTTTGAGTGGGTAGATCTCTGGGAAAGTCAAACCCTAGTTTGACACTCAAACAAAAAACTGCAGAAATCTAGAAAACCAGAAAACTGCACTACAGAATATCGCATGTCAGTTTTGAAAGGTGAAGACTTGAGATCTCCAGAAACCAAGCACACTAGTCAACTCGCCTCAGTCAAGCACATCTCCTCGTAAGATCGGTTTCTCATTTTCAAGAGTTTCATTTTTTTGTAATCTCCTAACAAGATGGCCCCAACCACCAAGCTTGAGGACAAACTAGAAGGCATAGAGAATTATCGAGCATGGAAATACATAATCGGCCTCATTCTCAAAGATAATGATCTTGACAAATATATTGAGGAAGAAGTTGCAGAACCTAATGAGGCTGAAGCTAAGGAGAAGCACAAAAAGGATTTGATTAGGGCACAAAGGATTATTGCTGACTCTATCAAGGATCACTTGATCCCTCAAGTGTCATTCAAGAAGACTCCAAAAGAAATGTATGATGCCCTAGCAAGGATGTATGAAGGAAGAAACATCAACAGAAAGATGAATCTAAGAGCTCAATTGAATAGCACCAAGACAAGTCATGGAGAATCCATCAAGGACTATTTCACAAGGGTCTCCCAGTTCAAGGAACAACTAAAAGCCATTAGAGACAACCTTGATGAATCTGAGTTGGTTATGAATGCTCTCAATGGTCTCACTAGACCCTGGGATTCATTCATCTGAACTATGTGTGCCAAAAAGGAAAGCATGGAGTTTGATATTGTATGGGAAGATTGTATTCAAGAAGAGGCTAGACTAGCCAATAGAGAAGCTCTACTGAAGGAAGATGATCAAGCCATAGCCACCCATACCAAGAAAAGAAGAAGTCAACCCAAATTCAAGAAGGGAAACCACAAGGAGTCTCAACCTTCCAGAAGGTTCCAAAGAACAAGATAGAGTTTCCCAAAGACAGACTACTCCAACTTTCAATGTTTCAATTGTGATAAGATATGACACATTTCCAGAAATTGTCCTTTGAAGAAAGAAGATTACAAGAAGAGGAACAAAAACAAAAGACATCATGCACATCTAGATGAAGATGAGGATGAAGAAGAAGAAGAAGAAGAAGGACCTCATAGAAAGCAAGCAAGAGAAGAAGATGCAGAAGAGTATGTACTATTCTCTGCATTCTCTGGGTCTGTAACACTTGGTGAAGACACATGGCTTATTGATAGTGGTGCTTCAAAGCACATGACGAGATAAAAGAAAACTCATTCAAAACTTGAAGAAAAGAACTCTCCTAAAAAAGTATCTCTAGAAGATGACTATCAATATCCAATCAAAGGAATTGGTGAAGCAAGCTACAAGCTTGATTCAGGAAACCCCTCGAAGATGAAGGAAGTTTTATATGTACCAGGTCTAAAGAAGAATTTACTTTCTATCTCAACATTATATAAGAAAGGATATAGAGTTGCATTCATAGATGGAAAAGTATTCATGTGGCCCAAAGGAAATTCAATTAAAGATGCGGTTGTCATCGGTGAAGAAGAAGGAGGCATGTATAAACTCAAGGGACATTTAGAAATGAGCCTTGTTCATGAGACCACTAACCCTAGTGAACTGTGGCATGGGAGGCTTGCCCACATAAATTACAAATCACTACTTCATGTGAACAAAGTAGTGACAGGATTACTAGATTTGAAGATCAACCATGAAGGCATTTGCAAAGGATGTGAAAAAGGAAATAATATCAAGGATCCATTTCCAAAGAGTGAAACAAAAACTAAAGGTACGTTGGAATTAATTCATTCATATGTATGTAGTACAATGTCCTCCACATCCTTGAGTGGTTTTGAATACTATATTACATATATTGACGACTATTCAAAAAAAACATGGATATACTTCTTGAAAGCAAAGAACGAAGTGTTTGAAAAATTCAAGGAATTCAAAGCCTTGATAGAAAACCTTTCAGATAAAATAATCAAGACACTCCGATCAGACAATGGCGGAGAATATACTTCAAAAGAATTTGAAGCCTTTTGTAAATATGCTAGAATCAAGAGGGAACTAACTACTCCCTACAATCCTCAACAAAATGGTGTTGCGGAAAGAAAGAACAGAACCATCATGGAGGCAACGAAGACAATGATATATGATCAAGATCTTCCAATGCATCTATGGGCAGAAGCATCAAGAACTGTTGTCTATGTACAAAATAGAATATCTCATAGTGCCCTTGGATTCAAGACTCCAGAGGAGATGTTGTAACACCCCAGTTTTGACCCCGTTGCATTAGATGTATATGATGTATATATTGTAAATGATCATGGTGCGGAGCTAAAGGCCAAGGCCCCACCATTGATTGGTTATGCTATGTTTCGGACTTAAATTGTCACTGATGGTATATCAGGGCATGCGACATACCTATTGAGTTTTGTCATCATGTAAATATGCATCTTTAATTAAATAACCCAACCAGCTACGGTCGCGGCAACTAAATTGAGAAGGGGCATGATTTTCACAAGGATAAGGGTGGGGAAATTGTCAAACCTTGAGCCATGAGAGAAAACCCATGTGTCACCACCTTGTCTTATCCAACCACCACCATTAAGAACTACTGTTGGGTAGTTGAGGCAGTTATGGCTGGGAGTGGAGTGTGGCAGGACTGTCAGTCCTTGCCCACACGCACACTCCACCAGCGTGGTTGACCTCACGATGGCAAGCAAACCACAGCCATCACTCGGGCAGACATTCCATTCTTCGGACTACTGCACGTTATCTCCATTGTTTGTTCATGCCTCACGGGAGCCTGATTGTTCCCACGCACAGGCTTCTTTCCCATTTTGGTCTCACGCAGCCAGGAGAGAGGAGCCGTCTCCACTGTCATTCACCTTTTTCCTCACGGAGGAATCGAGTGTGTTTCAACCCGTATTTGGGATTTGGTGTGGAATTCTCTCACGCACTGTGTTCTGCATTGTTGTTACTCACGCAACAAGCTGGGAGCCGTTCGGTCACTATCACCCACGATTTTCCTGTGGAGAGCCATCTTATGCTCAGGGACGGTGTGTAAGTTCTCCTTACTGATTTGTGGCCCGTGCATATGTTTTCCCTCTGAATTTTGGGGTCTGGTGCAAGTTTCTCTCACGCACAGGCTAGGAGACTGTATTTCCTCCCCAGTGCAGTCTGGGTACGTTTCCCCCGTGATTTCATTGTCCAGGACGGGCTGTTATTCCCCACGTTTGTTGGTTGTGTATGTTGTTACACTTTGCGGCTGCCGCAGACTGTTTGGAGTCATTTTCCCCTGTTAAGCTGTAGCTGCTGATTGATTGCATGTGTGCAATGGTTGGTCTTCGGACTGTGTTGGGAGCAGGGATGGGGGCTTGGTTTGCTTGATAAACCTGGTGTGTATGGAGACCACACAAACAGAGCTAGAGGGTTGGATTTCTTCTCCACAACCCCTGAATAGCACTGGAAGGGAATGCAGGGCCTGAGGGACTGTGTAGCAAAGAAGGGACTGATTCCTTGTGTTGGGTGTGTGTGGGTGTCTTAGAAGTCAGGCTAGTTTTTGTGTAGGTGTTCCTGGCTCGATAATGAGCTCACCAGCTTAGCATTTATCCTTTCCCAACTCCTTGATGGCCTGATAAACCTGACCATGTTGTCTTGGTTGTCTTGGTGATGGCCTGATAAACCCAACTGTGTTGGATTGGCTGTGTTTTGTGTATCCTTGGCTATGTGTAAGCCTGCTTGTTCCTTATTCCTTGGAGAATCATGCCCAGCTCGGGGGTGGCAATGTTGCTGAGAGATTAAGGAGCACGCTGGCCTATGGTTGGGTGGAACGTTGCAGCGACGTAGCTGGTTGCGAAATGAGTCCTTCATAAGATAAGTAATCTTGTCCATTTTAATTCTGCAATCATATTTTTGTTAGTGAAAGTGATGAACATGTTGAATGAATGCTTGTATGGATGTATGTTGCTTCTAATGTGTATGATAAATAATTGTATCTGTGTACGTTCTACTTCAATGCATTCTGTTTTTAGAAATTTTATGCCTTCACATGTTCATGGGGCTGGTAGCCTGGATGGTTAACGCCATGGTAGCGTCCTCTTCGCCGGTCAGAGGGTCAGGGACGTTACAGATGTTCACGGGAAAGAAGCCTGAAGTAAGACACCTCAAGATATTCGGTTGTCTAGTATATGTTCACATGATGAAAGAGAAAAGAAAAAAGTTGGACCCTTTTGGAAAGAAGGGAATATTTTTTGGATACTATGAAGTATCCAAGGCATTCAGAATTTACATTCCTGGATTCCATCATATGGAAATCAATAGAGATGTAGCATTTGATGAAGAAGCAGCTCTCAAGAGATCCACAAAATGTCAACATGAAGAAGTATATGAGGAAGATGCACCTCCCAGAAATGTAGAGGCTACATTCCTCCCTGAAGATGAAACACCTGAAGATCATGGTATGAAAAAACCACAAGAACCTCCCATAATGGAGATATCACGGAAGAGAAATCCTGCTTGGGAAAGAGAAATTCATGGGGGCTTCACTTGTTGGCCAATATCCTATCACGTTAGTTCATATTGTGGGTTTTAAAATTATAAAAAATTGAACCAATATATTGCAGGTATTGGGGGGATGAGGGGTTTAAGGTGGGGGTGGGTAGGGTGGTTTATAAGGATTTAGGTATAAAAAGGGGGTGGGGAGGAGGTTTTAAGTATTGAGAGGGGGTTTCAACAAAAAGAGTTCCGGTCAATATCTCTCAAAATTAAGGGTATTCTTTAATATCCCACGATCGCACGTGCTATGTGAGAGATTCACTAAGTGAAGTCCCCGTGGAGAAATTATACAAGAATCAGAAAGATATGGAGCTCCAGAAGACTCCACAAGGATAAGCAATAAGCCCAAGCCATTTTCCAACTATGTAGCTTTAATATGTGATCTTGTAGATCAAGAACCTACAAACTATGAAGAATCCATATAGAAGAAAGAATGGGTAGAAGCAATGACGGAAGAATACCAATCAATAATGAAGAATGATGTTTTGGATATAGTTCCCAAACCAAAAGGCAAGAGTGTGGTATCTTCCAAGTGGATCTACAAGATAAAACATGCAGCTGATGGAAGTATAGAGAAATACAAGGAAAGATTTGTGGCTAGAGGTTTCTCTTAGAGAGAGGGAATTGATTATGAAGAAGCATTTGCACCAGTAGCAAGGTATACTTCGATTAGATCCATCATGGCACTTGCATCCATGATGAAGTGATTGATGAAGAGGTATACATAGAACAACCACAAGTATTTGAAGTTGAAGACAAATAGACTCACGCATGCAAGTTGAAGAAGGCCCTGTACGGCTTGGAGCAAACTCCTAGAGCTTGGTATGGAAGAATAGATAGTTTCCTGGTGAGCTTGGACTTTACCAAGAGTAAAGCCGACCCTAAATTTTACTTCAAGGTTATAGAAGATGAACCTGCCATACTATTACTATATGTGGATGACCTATTTATGACAGGGAATGAGAAACAAATTGTAGAATGAAAGAAGAAGCTCGTTGAGGAAATTGAGATGAAAGACCTTGGGTTAATGCATTATTTTCTAGGTCTGGAGGTATGGCAGAACTCAGAAGGAATCTTTCTCAATCAGGGAAAGTATGCAGTAGAAATTTTGAAAAGATTTGATATGTTGGAATGTAAATCCATGTCCACACCCATGGATACCAACCTGAAGTTGTTGGCTAATGAATCATCATAATTAGTGGACGTGACTCAATATAGACATATTATTGGGTCATTGATGTATCTAACAAATACCAGACCAGACATTTGTTTTGCTGTGAACACCTTGAGTCAGTATCTAGTTCAAGCTAGACGTGTTTACCTGGTAGCTGCAAAACATGTGATGAGATATCTGAAATGAACTATAGACTTTGGTCTATACTATGATGGAAACCATGACTACAGATTGTATGGCTATACAGATGCAGATTGGGACGGAAGTGTCTCAGATAGAAAAAGCACATTAGGTGGATGTTATTGTCTGGGGTCTGGTATGATTTCATGGTTTAGCAGGAAACAGTCCAGTGTTTCTCTTAGCACGGCTGAAGAAGAATACATAGCAGCTTGCTCTGCTATTTATGAATCCATATGGCTTCGGAAGCTGATTTCAAGTCTATTTAACCTGGAGTTGGATACCACAGTGATTCTATGTGATAACCAGAGTTGTATAAAGATGACAGAGAGCCCAATGTTCCATGATAAATCAAAGAACATAGAAATATGGTGTTTCTACATTCGAGATATGATACGGAAGAGAGCCGTAAATCTCCAGTATGTGAGTACCGATGAACAAGTTTCTGATGTGTTGATAAAGCCTCTATCTTGAATAAAGTTTGAATACTTTTGAGACAAGCTTGGTGTTGTTTGAAAAGACCTTCCCCAAAAGGGGGAGCAGTGATGTTGCAGTGGGATTGTGTCATCCCTGGACACTTGTCCTAAATTGATCCATAGACTTCTGTCTCCGAGAAACAAGTGGGATTGTATCATCCTTGGACACTTGTCCTAAAGTGGTCTATAGACTTATATCTTCGAGAAAGAAGCATGATTGCATCATCCTTGGACATAAGTCCTAAAGTGATATGGAGTGATTATCCCGTAATAGTATCTGGAGACTTCGGTCTTCGAGAATGTGGTAGGATTGCATCATCCTTGGAAGTAAGTCCTAAAGTGATAAGGAGTGATTATCTCGTAATAGTATCCAAAGACTTTGGTCTTCGAGAATGTGGTAGGATTGCATCATCCTTGGACCTAAGTCCTAAAGTGATAGGGAGTGATTATCCCGTAATAGTATCCGGAGTCTTCGGTCCTCGAGAATGTGGTAGGATTGTATCATCCCTGGACTTAAGTCCTAAAGTGATCCATAGACTTTCATCTTCGTATTGTGGAATGCAGGTTGTTGCCGATGATGATGATGTTGTTGATCGAAAGATAAAAGTATTGATGATGATGTTGTTGATCGAAAGATCAAATTATTGCTGATGATGTTGCTCAAAGTATTGATGATGATGTTGTTGATCGAAAGATCAAAGTATTGCTGATGATGTTGCTCAAAGTATTGTTGATGATTATGATTATGATTGAAAGGTCAAAGTATCGTTGATGATGATGTTTCTGATTGAAAAAGACTAAAAAGTTGATGATGATGTTGTCGAGCGAACGATCAAAGCGTTGGTGCTGCTAAATATGAAGATGAAGACTATATGTCAAAGATGATGAAAAAGCTTCCAATGATTTATAAATGTATCACCTTGATGACGTTGAAGATGCTCTCTCTCCTTCTCCTAGTGCTCTTGTTGTTGTTGTAGAATACCCTTCTCGTTAAGGGGGAGTGTTGAATTATTGTAACTTTGAAGAATATTCTAAATGTATTTTATTTATGGAACCTTTCAGAGATGTTATTATTCCTCTGTCATGATGATATTATTGTATTAGGTTAGTAGAGAGTCACGAGGAAAACCCTCTGTTGTAAGTCGAGTCATTAGCACCCTCCCAAATATAATATTAAGTTGTTTTGAGTCCTCCTAGAGAAGTCAGCCCAGTCAAGTTTAGTGGGGCTGACTTAGTTGAGTGAAAAATTAAGTGAGCGGAAGAATATAAATAGAGAGAGGCACTTCTCATTTGGAACATATAGACACACACTTGTGTAGCGCATAAGAGAGAGAGAGTCTTATCTGCAAGGAGGAGGAGGACCAGTCTGAAGTCTTATCTTTTATCTTTTTGATCATCTATATTGAGGAAGCTTTTATTGCTAGGTTTTTTCCTTTAGGGTTTTACCAGGGTAAATCTGTGTTGATCTTGTGATACTGTGTCTTTCAGTGATCCTGTATGCTATTATTATTGTGAAATTGAATTGAATGCTAATAATCTAGCTTAGCATAGAGAATCTTAACAACATACACCCACCCTTTAACAATCTCTCTCTTGAAGTTACAGTCAAAATAATGCAAGAAAATCATGATGCATGGTTTTTGCGGCCTCCAATATAGCAGAACCTAGGCTATACTTGTCCGATTGGACCTTAACTTGGTCCATTAAACAATGTATAATTTGTCGAACCCTATGGTCCAATATACACAGTGGTTCGACACTAATGGCACCCTCCCCTAATACCTACAATTCCTTTCAATATAGTTTATGAGACTTATAAACTATATAATGTTGTAAAACATATACATAAAAAACATTATGAGTTTTATGCAAATGGTATGGAAAATGCAAAAGGATACATGGTGGGTCCAACTTTCCCCAAATATTCAAAGGGTCCTATAAATAGAGATGACAACTTTGTTTATCCTTCCAAATTGGATGGTACTTTTAATAGGTCCGATTCAAATGAAAACCACATCTCCAACCTTATAACTTCGTTCAATCATATGTGCATTGAGATAAACCTTTTTTTCTATCATGGGATTCCTCTAACCATTGTTTAATCTGAATCTCTTTCTCTTCCATCTCTTGAATCGATTTAGGCCCTACAATCACTCGGTCTTTTAACCTTTCCAAGCTCAATGGTTTTTTACATGACCTTCCATAAAATGCTTGATAAGGTGGCAGTCTATTTGACCTATGGTAATTGTTATTGTACACAAACTCTAGCAAGGGTAAGTGCTTTCCCCAATTGGTCTATTGATCCATAACATGCATCCTAAGAATTTTCTTCGTTTCCTAATTCATTCTTTATGTTTGTCCATCTGTCTCCAAAAAAAAAGTGATGCTTAAGTTCAATTGAGTTCCTAAGGTTTCCTTCAAACTTGTCCAAAACCTCGATGTAAACCAAGCATCTCTATCTGAGAATATCTTATTTGGAAACCCATGAAGATGGATGATTTCACTTATGAATTCCCACCTTACATTAGTGATGTCATAAGTTTCTTTAACTCAAATAAAGTGTGTGTTGTTGGTCAATTTATCGACTACGATCATAATGGCATCATGCCTTGAGAGGCAAGGGGAAATCCCACCACAAAATCCATGGAAATGATCTCCCATTTGGACATAGGAATGTCATGCGGTTTCAAGAGTCCTATTGGGTGGTGATGGTTAATTTTTACTTACTAGCACTCATGGCACCTAGCAACGAACTTGATTACAACACACTTCATGCCTACCCAAAAGAATAATTTATTCGTCTCTACATACATCTTCTTCACAACAAGGTGTGCACAATAAACTACTTAGTGGGTTTCCTTGAGAATAGTGACTCTAATATCCCGTTCCTCGGGAATATACATTCTCCCTTGATATTGCAATAACCTATCTTCCTTCAATTCATACCCTTCAAACTTGGGTCCCACTTGCCTCCCATTTTGAAGTGTCGACCTAACCTTTAGGTACCAACTATCTTCGAGAAGTTGGCCCAATATTCCCTCCCTCAAATTGACCTTTAAAGGTATTAAGGAGAAAATCCTTGGTTTTCTGCTTAGAACATCGGTCACTACTTTCTATTTTCCTTTGATGTACAAAATCCCAAAGTCGTACTCACTCAAAAATTCACTCCATTGTTTATATCTAGCATTTAGATCCTCTGAGTGAAGAGATGCCTCAATCTCTGATGGTCAAGTTAATATCAAAGCTTCACTCGATAAGGTAATGTATCCAAAGCTTTAGTTTTAAAATTACAACTATTAATTCTGAATTGTGTGTGAGGTAATTCTCTTCACGAAGTTTTCATTTTATCAAAATGTAAGCTATTACCCCGCCTTCTTGCATTAACATAGTGCCCAACTCTTGTTTGGAGGCATCTATGCATTCTATAAAATCCTTATCCACATTAGGCACTTGTAGGATCGATGCATTGGTTAGTAATATTTTAAGCTCAGCAAACAATATCACAATCCTCAACCCATTCATATTATATTCCCTTACACTGCAAGGTAGTTATAGGTTTCACAGTATTTGAGAAACCTTCCACAAACCTTCGATAGTACCCCACTAAACCCATGAAACTCATCACTTCATGAGCATTCCTTGGTGCTATCCAATCCATTATGGCCTTCACCTTTTCGGGGTCTACCAAAATTCCTTCTCCTAAGATTATATGACTTGGATAATAAAAGCCTTCTAATAGAAAGAGCACTTATACAACTTACCATACAACTTTTTTTCTCTTAAGAATGACGAAACTAACCGCAAGTGCTCTTCAGGCTCCTCCTTGTTTCTAGAATAGAGGAGAATATCAATTAGGAAGAACTACAAAAAGTGGTCAAAGTACTTATGGAATACTCCATTCAAGAGACTGATGAATACTATTGGTGTATTGGTCAATCCAAATGGTACCACTACGAATTCATAGTTCCCAAATCGAGTCCAAAAAAGGCATTCTTAGGTACAACATTTTCCTTAACCCTGAGATGGTGGTAGTTTGATGGTAGATCGATATTTGAGAAAACCGCCACCCCTTTCATATAATCAAAGAGGTCACCAATTTTAGGTATTGGGTACCTATTCTTCATTATGGTTAGGTTCAAATCTCAATAATCTATGTAAATATGAAAGGGACCATCCTTCTTCTTCACAAAAATTATCGACGCACCCCATGGCGAAATACTTGGTTTGACTAACCCTAGGTCTAATAGTTCCTTTAGCTACAATGCAACTTGTAAAGCTTTGGAGTTGTCATCCTGTAATTTGTATTAGAGATTGGATCTAAACCGGGTTTTATCGTGATAACAGAATCAAATTCTCTCTCTCTTCGGAGGTAACCCAAGCAACTCTTTGAGAAAGACATCTCTAAATTCAGCTAATACTCAGTACTGATCTAAAGAGGTTCCTTTTCATCACTTACCGCTTTGACTATGTAAAACTAACATGCATGCCTCAGACATTGTTTTACATTCATCGTCAAGATGAAATGTAGGGACACTTTCCTTTTAATACCTTGAATATAAATGGATTACCCTTCATCATTTATACACTAACTATCTTCCCACATTAGTTTAAGTAAGCTCGATGATCATCAAGCCAGTTCAAACCTATGATAAAGTCATAAGGCTAAGGGAAGTAGCGTACACTTTGACCTTCATTCTACACACCTTGAGGTCTACTAAACATTCATCAACACTAGATTTTACTACTCGCTCAGTAGATGCTAACCCACTTTTACCTTCAACTAAGTTGGCATCACCATGCTCAATAGATGCTAACCCATATTTATCTAATGCATATGGAGAAATAAAACTGTATATTCCACCAGGATCAAATAATATTTTAAGCTTAACTTGATTGTGTTTACATGATGATTCCAACACCGTGGATTGATGTTCAGCCTTACGGTTACCCATTGTTGCATAGATTTGGTGGTTGTTACCTCCACTCCCCATTAACACATTTCCTTCTCTATGTATGGTATTATATTGTGACTAAGGACAATAATGTTGATAGTGTGGACCTCCAAAACCCCAACATGCAACCTGATATGGAGGTTGTAAGCTAAACTACTGAGACATTTTAGATGAGTTCCTTCCCCTAGATCATGTACCTTTTCCAACTGATCCTTGAGAATTCCTCAAAATCTAGCATAGTAGATAAAATATATAAGTTTTAAATAATAATAATAATAATAATAATAATAAATAAATGGGGCGACAGGTGGGGGGGGGCGAGGTTTTCACTACCCTAGACGAACATTCGAAATTCAGTTTCTCTTGGGGATTGGGAAGGGAAACTAACAACATAGCAAAAGCATTGGCGTTATGGAAGGGCCTTCAAATTGCTAGATCCTGGGGAATCATTGATATCGCTGTGTTGGGGGATTCAAGAATTTTAATTCAGGATCTTGCTAAAAACTTCCTTCCTACCTAATTGCATCTCAGATAGTTGATAAAAAAAATTCAAACTTTGGCCTCCTCCTTTCGCAATATTGAATTTTTCCATATCCCAAGGGAGCACAATAGAAAGGCATGCAACGATGCTAATAGAGGTATTGTTCTTGGTTTTGGGGTCCTAGAATGTAATGGGGAAAGAACCTATTTCCTGCCTCCATAGAGCCCTGGGCTGGGCCAAGTGGCCTAGGGAGTTAACTCCAATCCTCGTGGCATTTAAGATGATGGAATGTGTCAAGCATGCCCATCACATGGCATTCCGAAGGCAGGATTGCATGACGCATGCAAAGTCCTTCGCAACACATGTTCATCGTCCGGTTTCTTTAATGCTTGAACGCCCGTACCCTTGTATCCATTGTGGCGATGGTTTTCAGTCCCGTCCGTTTGATGCGAATCTAATCATGAACTCGTAGGCCATCATGAACAAGCAGGGAGGTCAAGGTAGATTGTTTATCAGGAAGGAGATGGGAATTAAACACAGTCTGTTGTTTTGGGAAATCTGTTCCAGTAAAGGAATTGCGCTCCGGGTTGTCTTGCTCACCGAGGACTTGGTTTTTTCTGCTCTGGTTCCGTTGGATAACCGTGCTCTGAATTGCAGCATGGAAGACTCCTCAGAGTCCATTGGATCCTCTCCACCCGCACGGTTCATCAAAATCGATATCAAGGATTTAAAGAAGAAGATAAAAGGAATCAACAAGGTTCTGGGCAGGATTGATGTCGAGGGTGGTCGTCAGTTTGATAACGTCTATAAGGACATGGCCCATGTAAAAAAGGAAGGTGAACAAGCAATAGCAGGTACATAAAACATGTTGACAAGAATGCTTGCAGACCTGGAGATCAAATTTGAGAAATTGGAGCTGAAGGTTGCCAAACTGGAGGTGGCGAAATTTCCAGGTTCTTTTTCTCACCGTGGCGAGAATTCCAAATAATCTAGGAACTACCAATCTTTAAATCCTGATTTTTGAATGATGAACTGCTCCTTCGTATAACTAGAAGTTTCAATGCTTTAAGTTTACTTTTCTTGTCATACTGTAGTTTGGAAGAAATGGTAAAGACTCTCATAATTGAACTTCTCTGACTGAACTACTTTTCCGCTTCCATAAGGGCGCCTAAGTTAATCATGCACAGTTGAACTACTTTGTTGCTCCCTTAAGGGCATTTTTGTAACTCCAGGATCTTTGCTTCTGTGGTTATACCACCTTTAATATGATTGTAACTCTGGGTGTATATTTGTTTCTAATGGAAGGTGGCCTAACATATCGTCCCCTAAAGTAGTTTCAAGGGGCCTTCGCTATGAACCCTGACCAATGTGAATTATTTGATCTCATTCCCCCTCTTTGATCCCATTTTGGCATCTAGCATTTATTTAGCATAAGGATCATATTCAAGTACCTCTACAACTAAAGTCTATGTCCACTTTTGTACTTAGGCCCTAATCTTAGGATTAATTCCATACAAAAAGCACTCAGCCAAGCATCTATCGGTGTCCAAGTATGATACATATTTGACTACTTCCATGAATCTTGTCTTGTCATCTTCCACTGATAAGTTCCCTTTCATTAAAGCATGAAGAGCTCCTTCTCGTTGTTCTTGGTAGAATGCAAGCAAGTATTTCCTTTGAAACTTCTCCATAATTAATTCCCATGGAACAATGTTTGGGGTGTCTCTATTGGTTTCTCCACCACTTTAATGAACTAACCTTAAGATGGAGGATGGTTATTTTCTATTTTGAGGTGGAGGCATACTCCTTCAATGCCACACACCTAGTTATGCCCTCTAACCATGCCTCGGCTCTCTCCCTAGCATGACCCCCGAAAAACTCTTAAATCTTGATTTTATGAAGCTTGCTAGCGATTACCCATCCATGATGGAGAGGGTTCCACTTCTACATCTAGTGCAACACTTACTCTTGGAAGCCTATTTAATTTCTTGTTTATTGCCTCCTGAGAGGGCATTATGAGAACCATCTTGGGTAATAGTATCGGTGGTTCTTCCATTGTCGACTTCGATGCTGGTATTGCTCAACCTTGCCCTCTATTTGCACATGTCCTAACCATATTGATTATGTATTACAGTAGTATAGCTTATCAATGAGGGTTTAAGACATGGCTATTTATTCCAATGGGTGCATATACAATAGTATGCCTAAGGCATAGTGTATATTATTATTTTATCAAACTTTCATGATGACATCGTATTTGTGATAATGGTTTTAGATTGAGGAGGTCGTCTATCTAAAGTTATTTAGTCATAATTTCCAATTACTACACCATTTAAAAAAAATTCCATTAAATTTAAACATATAGTCACATTAGACTGACGCAAGCCTACTTAATATAGTCAAAATATCTTAGACAATGTATGCGAATCTTTTATATTACTCGCCCATTTTAAGTATATTAATTCATTGTCTCATATATATATACCCCTCTTCTTTTTTATAAACAAAATTTAACTTGAGGGGCACACCCTCTCCCACCCAACTCACACAAAATAATCGACCTTGCATGAGGGGCTCAACCTCTCCCTCTCAACTCACGCAGAATAATCTAATAAAATATTTAGGAGAGGGTAAGGGTATATAAAACCTTCCCTCCTCAGCTCATTTTCTCAACTAAAAATTGTTTTTCTCTGCTCTTGCCATGGTGTTCTAGTTTTATCTTGGCAGTAAAGAATGACGAACCGAGATCTTCACAATAGGGGTTAAATTTGACGGGCACCCCTACCCTTCAGTGAAATTTTTTTTGACGGTTTTGTTTCGAAACTGCCTTGCATAGAAATTTTAATAAACAAATTTACCCTTCTATTGAGTGCTCGTTAGCATATTTCAGAGAGACCATTTGGATTCATTATGTTGGTTGTTCAAGGCATTTGCATTCTGTACGCAAATCTAAACTGCACTCAATGATTCAAATTTTCAATCTAACTAGGTGTATAAATACCATTCAACCAAGGAAATCAACTATGTACCCCTCACATTGTTTAATATAATTTCTACATAATTTGAGGTCTCAAACCCTAATTAATTATAAAAAAATTGTGCTCACCCTCACTAATGGAACCGCATTGGCCTCTCTCTATCTACTAAGTTAAAGATCATTTGTGATGTCTCATGTTTTCTCAAAATGACCAGTGAAAACCAAAAATAAATTGGAAGCCATGTCCAACTAGGGTTATTAAAGGTTTACCCATTTTTTGTAGATTTTGTATTGTTATTAATAAAAACTAATACTAATAGATTCAAACATTTCTATTTTCTCTCTAATTATGAGATACCATGCTAATACTAAAAAAGTATAAATTAAGAGCATTGATAGGTCAGATACTACAGGTGGAGCAAAATAGAAATAGATCAAACATAAATAGGAGGCTTTCTTGGCAACATGTATTCAGAGATGGAGAAAGCAAATAAATTGGTTCGACCATAATATCATAAGTAACCACATCCTTAACAACTTCAATTGTATCCAACAGCTAGCTACAACATAACTGAATATCCTACTTACCACAAAATTACTAGCTTTGATAAAAATTAGTAAGAAACAAACTAAATACCAAAAAGAGAGGTTGTGGGCAATGGCACCTTTTCCTTTCTCTTGTCACCAAAATAAAAATATCATTGCCATTATTTTTAACCTCTTCCTTGCTCTGATTCCCTAACTTCGTGACCTTCTTCCACTAAAGAAAAACATAATATATAAGAGATTTAGCATTGGGGATGGATATGTGAAAAACAATATAAGATTTTATCCCCCTGTGCAAAGTGTATTATCCCAAATCAAAGGAGCACCGTTACTAGTAGAACTGATAAAATTAGTAAGAAACAAACTAAATACCAAAAAGAGAGGCTGCGGGCAATGGCACCTTTTCCTTTCTCTTGTCACCAAAATAAAAATATCATTGCCATTATTTTTAACCTCTTCCTTGTTCCGATTCCCTAACTTCGTGACCTTCTTCCACTAAAGAAAAACATAATATATAAGAGATTTAGCATTGGGGATGGATATGTGAAAAACAATATAAGATTTTATCCCCCTGTGCAAAGTGTATTATCCCAAATCAAAGGAGCACCGTTACTAGTAGAACTGATAAAATTAGTAAGAAACAAACTAAATACCAAAAAGAGAGGCTGCGGGCAATGGCACCTTTTCCTTTCTCTTGTCACCAAAATAAAAATATCATTGCCATTATTTTTAACCTCTTCCTTGTTCCGATTCCCTAACTTCGTGACCTTCTTCCACTAAAGAAAAACATAATATATAAGAGATTTAGCATTGGGGATGGATATGTGAAAAACAATATAAGATTTTATCCCCCTGTGCAAAGTGTATTATCCCAAATCAAAGGAGCACCGTTACTAGTAGAACTGATAAAATTAGTAAGAAACAAACTAAATACCAAAAAGAGAGGCTGCGGGCAATGGCACCTTTTCCTTTCTCTTGTCACCAAAATAAAAATATCATTGCCATTATTTTTAACCTCTTCCTTGTTCCGATTCCCTAACTTCGTGACCTTCTTCCACTAAAGAAAAACATAATATATAAGAGATTTAGCATTGGGGATGGATATGTGAAAAACAATATAAGATTTTATCCCC